>JABUQX010094485.1:17500-37636 GCA_015478945.1 Trachelipus rathkii | reverse complement strand
CTTATTTTATTATTAATTTTTATTATTATTATATTATAGTATTATTATATATTATATTTTTTATTATATTATATTATTCATATTATTATTATTATATTTTATATATTATTTTATTATTATTTATTATTATTATTTATTATTATTATATTGATCAAAGTTTTCCTTTAGGTTATACCATTATTTATTATTATTATTATTATTATTATTATTTATTATTATTTATATTATTAATTATTATTATTATTATATATTGTTATATATATATATTTTTTTTTAAATCCCACCTCACGGGCATTCCTCTATTGCATTATATATATTATTATATGTTATTTATTATTGTTATTATTATATTATTATATTATATTATTGATATATTATTATATTATATTATTTATTATTATTATTATTATTAATTATTGTATATATATATATATATTTTTTTTAAATACCTCACGGGCATTCCTCTATTCTAGGAGGAAAATTTTGATAGGTTTGACAAAAAAGACTAAGGTTTGATAAGGCTACGAAACCTTTTATCTATGCAGTCTTAGATGCACCTATTTTATTTACACCATATTATTTTTCTCTACCTTATGGAAGTGGTCCTGTAATTCTCCCTAATTTAATTTGATGTAAGTTTGAAAACAGAGCTCTGTTCTATTAAGAGAATAATACAAACCACTACGTCAGTGAGAGTGTGCAACATACGAAGGCTCCGAACTATTATGAAGTACAATATCCTCGATTGTCTAACGAGAGGGTGGACTCAAGGTTCACACCCTTATGCAATAAGACATCATATTCCTACGGGTGAAGAAAAAATGAACAAAATCATATATACTGCTGAAATGAGTTCGACAACATGCCCGATAAATCTGTCAATCAAACTAAATAAAAAGGATAACTGCAATGATACCAACGTTACTCATTTGTATGTTTCCATAGCATCTCAACCATGCTAAACTACGTACATCGTCATAAAACATAAGAACCATACGATACATAGTGGAAAATTAAGGGTGTCGTGAACATCCATAATATCTAACGCCGTGTGTATACTTTCTCTCGCGATAATTAAATATCTACTGTCCCTAGGTCATTATGAGAGAGTGAGTCAACCCATTCACCTACACATCGTAAATAGAATGTTCCACATACAACTCCATCCGAGAGGATAGCCTATCTATATCACGTGCCGTGATAAAAATAATAATCAAGACACATTGATTATACACTGTTTAAACATATCAGATAAGTTCTTTTGTATGAACATAACCACACATAATACGAGTGAGAATAAGAATATAATAATATAATACGTACTACAACTCAGCTTAACGAAAGATACACTGTTAGCTCGAATAGATAGTCAATTTCACTACAAAATAACTTCGCTATTCTGACATTATTACCACATATAAATAATAATAATAATACATAATAATAATAATAATTAATACTGTGAAGCTACTTTTCATAGCTCTCGCACATCTGGAGAAAAAGTATAAATAAATTTTTTTATATATATCATTAATGCTTTAATTTGACTTGTAAGTATGTATAGTAATTATATTAATTGTATTGATTCGACCAAAATCTTACTAGAATAAATCTGTTGGCAAATTATTTTGTATAGATTATGATAAACATATGGTGTGAAATTAAAATAATATACCAAATGGGCTCGAGTTTTTATAATAATATATAATTAAATAAATATTAAATATATAATAATAAATTAATAATAATATAATATATAATAATTAATATAATAAATTATATAATAATAATTAAATATTAAATTATATTAAATTATAATATATTAAAATTAATAATATTATATTAATAATAATTATATTATAAAGTATATACATCAATATGTAAATATATAGATAATGTCATGAAAATTAAACTTTATAATATATTTAAGATACAAGATATATATTAAAATAGAGAAGTTAAATAAATAAAACATGTAATGGGTTTTATTTTGGCGTTGTACAGTATATTATTAGGCAAGAAATAATAATAAAATGCAAATGAAATTTAGTCATATGGGATAAATGGTCTTGTTAAAAAATAAATAATAATTAATATTAATATATTCATATGAATGTATATATTCTATCCACAATGTAAATCAAGTTAAAATGAAATTATTCATTACATAATTCCTGAAAGTGAAGGTATTAAGCCGAGATTTAGAGATCGATTTTCAGTTGTTTTGATTGAAATTTGATTTAGAGTATCGTCATTGTTTTCTGAAAATATATAATTTTTGATATATTTAAACATGGTTGCATGGTTGGGAGGATTGTGGTTGCTTATGTTGCATCTGAAATTTAGGATTGGGGGTTTAAAGAAAAAAACTAAATAAACTGTTGCTAGAAATACTTATTTTAGAACAGTTTCTTTTATTATTTTCAAACAAACCCCAATGGATAGGTACTTGACTTGAAATGCGAAAACAAGCCCATTCATCAACCAGAAATGCCTGTTACATTATAAGTATCAAATCAGATGAAAATTAGATACCGATACCAGTTCATATTATGAATCAAACTATAAAAAGATGTTAAGAAGTTTGCTATTAAATAACTTTTAATGAATCATCAAGAATAATAATAAAATATTAACTTAATAATAACATCGAGTGGAATTAACTAAAAAAAATAATATAAATAACTAATAATCATAATAATAATAGATAATTACACAAGTATGATCCTAATATATGTTCTTAATACATAACACTAAGATAGTTCCATTCAAAATATAGAAATGATTGAAATATGAGAAAAATAATAATTAAATATATTAAATGCTAATCATATAATAAATAATAAATTTAATTAATATAATAAATAATAATAATAATAATAATAATAATAATAATAAATAATTAAATAATAATATTTAAATATTTTATGATTGTTATGACTTTTACTTTAATTATAAATTGTTATCTGGTCAGCATATATCAGAACACTTCCTGTTTTTAGAAGGACGGGTTTGCAAAAAAAAAAAAAAAAAAAAAAAAAAACTCACAGAATATCTCCATATTAGTCTACCTCTGTAGAGAACGTACAATAATATCCAATAATCCTATTAAAGCTACTAATATATTAGTATATTATATTTATCTAAAAATAATAAATAATAATATATATATATAAAATAAAACTATTTATTTTGAAGATAAAAACAAGCTAACTTTGGATACCTTTAGTAGGTTGTTCTTAAACTGCTTAAATAACATAATTTGCCAGATTTTTGGTATAGCTTTCAATTGTATTGCAAAATTTTAAATAAGTAAATAAGACATTTATAATAACTATAATATAAAAAAAGAAGAAAAAAATATATATAAAAAAGAAAAAGAGAATATAAAATAAAATTTATACATAAATTATTATCAAATGTCTAAAGTTTTTCATTTATAATTTTTTTATTTAAACTTTTTCTGACTATAAAATACAGAATGGTAATCGTGATTCAAACTCTCTGTATAAATAAAGTATATGACTTGCCAAGATTTTAATATGTAAAATTCTACCTGGACGTTTTTATATTATGATTATTAGCTTATACTTTATATTAAACTGTAATTATATGGTGGAAAATTTTTAAATACTAAGAGATGACGCGGAACTATATAGATTGCAATGACATTTAATATAAATGTGTATTATATTTCAAAGAAGCACAGGAAATACTGGTTATATTATATGATAAGTAGTTTGATGAAAATTTATAAATCATTTTGAACTGTCATGTGTCTAATTATTATTCTACGCGAATATAAGAATAGCTTTTTCTACCATTTCCTATTTCATAGTTTTATTTATTAATATACATTCTTTTTTATTTGTAAATAAATTTTAAAATCTATTTTGAAAATTTTATGATAATTTCATTGTTTATTATTTATTACTATTAATAGGTTTCTTATAAGTGAATATTCAAATATCAGGTAAAAACTAAATATAATTTAGACTAAAATTGACCAATTCATGATTGGAATCGTCATGATTGGTGAGGAAGAGATTGCAATTTAGTACGATATTATAGCGGAATCATTGAGAGAATACGAATGATTTCGAACGAGATCCATCGATATTGAGTCGAGACGAATTGACGAGATAATAAGAGAGAGTGAGAGTAGAAAATTACCTGTATTTTATATATTGAGAGATGAGACGACGAACGATGATCTAGAAGTAGAAGAAGAGAAGACTCAAGAAGAATCGTACTTTATTGAAGGAGAAACGGTATACTTTCGGGAAGTATAACTAGGAACCAATGCAAGCAAGCAGATTTGCAAAATATGATATTTTGGCATTATGGTATTTTGATAAAAATCATTGATATAATAAATTGTTTTTTTGTTTTTGTCGTTTTATTTATTTTTGGGGGAGGTTTTTTTTTAAAATTTTTATTCAGATTTTTTCAAATTCCATAAAAAAAAAGTATAATGTATATCAGGTTATAAGATTCAACTTAATATCTAGGGATTCACATAAAAGGGGTAGAAGGTTCCCCATTAAACGGGTTTCCTCCTGTGGTTCTAATAAGATCAACAAAATGATGAATCAGAACTTACTGCTAAATACAGATAATTTCCTTTTTATATTTAGTTTGTTCAAAAGATATTTATTATTTCGTACAAGATTACCAATTTGATTGCACCTCAAGATTAAAAGTTTGAGGTGTTTTACAATTAGATAGTTGTACAGAAAGAAATTTATTTGCGATTTAGCAAAATTGTTACTGTGAAAATTTCAGTTTCGATCCATTATTTCGCGCAGCTTAATCCAGAAAATTTCGGTTATCCATTTTAACTTACATTTAATTTAATAAATATTTATATATTAAACATGAAATTATAGGTAAAATCTAGATTTGCTTTCATAAAATGGTTTTGTGTATTTTACACTATTATTAGTGTCTGTTTAAAGGGTGGCAACTTTTGACTAAAATATTCCGCATGGGCAAAATGAACATGGTTAAGGTATTTTCTTCGTAGCCCTAGTCTGTCGCTGACTCGAACATGAAACATTTCAGTGTTGATCGATTAGATTCTATAGCGTAAAAACACTATATAAAAAAGTATTCACAATAGCTTTATCTCTTGTAGCATATGTTCTCTTTCTTCCAAGTGTGGCGTTCGAACGTGAACTTTCAGTTGATTATTTGTTGTAAACCATTTATCAACAATAGCTTACATTGAGCGTTCTTTTCTCTTTTAGTATGTTTAAACAACATCACTTACCATAGACTTTTGACGTTATTCCTCACCGCACTGGAGTAATCGCAATACGAACAGGTAAATAAACCGGAAGAAGACTTGTAGCAATCTTCACGATCATTATTAAGAGGTCTTTCAAATGCTGGATCTTCAAAGAAGGTTTCTGATTTTGATGTTGAAGGATTGGAAAACGTCTGAAAATCGAGTAATAAAAAAAAAGCAATTATCTACCTAGATAATTAATTTCAGAAAATCAAATTATTACTAATAGCATAATGAAAAATGAGAATTTTTAGTTTTCTGATTTTTTTTTGTGTTTTTCTCTTATTAAAATATCCAAATGCGGATGCGTTATGGACATCTTTTCGAGCTAGCTAAAACAAAATCAACTAGCAAATACAGCTATAATCATACAAGCGAAGAGCATATTTAACTAATATTAATAATAAGTTACAATCAATACATCATACTCGAGATTAAGTGAATCACATATAATTAATAATAAGGCACCTATTCAAGAAGGGATAATTAATAATAATAATAATAACAGATACATAATAATGCAAATAATAATACGACATTAGGCATTTTACCATCTTTGAAGTTCTTTAGTTTTCCAACTTTGAGTTTAGTTTTCCGATATCTAGAATAATATGTTATACGTTTCAAAGTAAAAAAAAAAGGGTATATTATAAAATCTCCTCTTTAATTATTATATATATATATATATATATATTACGTCAAGTAATGTGATATATAATTAACAGGACTAGGGTACCTTTGATTGGGATAGATTAAAATTTCAGCAGGAAAACCTCAAATAGATGTGGAGAAGATATGAGATATAATCCTACAGTAATATGAATATATATATAAATATTATATATATAATAATTAAATACATATATATTATATAATTAATATATATTATCTAATATATTAGTATATAATATATATATATTATATAATATTATATATATATATACTAGGTATATACTTAGTATATATATATTATAATATATATATATTAATATATATATATATATATATATATATAAAATATATTAATAATATATTATTAATAATATATATATATTTATATATATATATATATATATATATTATTTCATATATAATAACTATATATATTAATATATATGATACTTAATATATATATATATCATATATCTAATCATATATATAATAATATATTAATAATATAGCGATCACTTTTTTTACTTTCATCAACGACGATTTATTATTTTCGAACAATTATATAATGAAATGGATTTCGAACAAAAATTTCAGCTTTAACCTTAAATTAAAAAAAAAAAAAAAAAAAATAAGAAATTAATTAACAAAAAAAACTATATTAAATTCATTGGCGAAGTTCAAAAAAGTTACAAATTTAATGAAAAACAATTTCTTTGAACAAAATTATACTAGAAAAATACCTATTATAATAATAATTAAATAGCTTAGTTAAAAATAAATTGTTTTAAATTCAGAATACATTTTAATATATTTTTAAATAAATCCTGACTTTGAAATTGTCTTTTCCAAACAAATTCGCATATAATAAATCTATTATGGTCAGCTCTAGAAAGCAGCCACAATCCTTATCTCAAAAAACGTACAACAAGCTACCTAGAGTACGTATAATATATTACTATATATATAAACGAACTATATATAGATACTAGTATATATGCATACAATAAACTTATTATAACTATTATATATCATATATATTATATATATATAAGTAATATATATATATATATATATAATATAATATATATATTTAATATATATATATATACAATACATTCCCTGAAAATTTCAGCTCTAATTTTTTGTTTGCTAGGAAAAAAAAAAAAAAGAAAAAAAAAAAAACTCAAAAAAACGACAATAGCTACTGGGGAAATCCTTGGTTAAAATTTTTTACGTAGAAAATATGTATAAAAAAACTAATTACAAAAACAAAATTAAAACATAAATTATTATTGTTAAATAATTATTAAAAGTTAAATTGTATATTTAAGTTAATGAAAAATAAAAGCATATATGTTTTATGATGAGACTATTATTATTATTTGAGTTATACTCTGGATAAACAATTATTATTATAGACTTAATTAAATTTATTTTAGCTTTTTTTTTATATTTTTTAAATACTTAAAAAAAATATTTACCCTACAATGAGGTATTTATATATATATATATAGTATATATTATATATAATATTATATATAT
This sequence comes from Trachelipus rathkii, assembly GCA_015478945.1. Lineage (NCBI taxonomy): Eukaryota > Metazoa > Arthropoda > Malacostraca > Isopoda > Trachelipodidae > Trachelipus > Trachelipus rathkii. Next base: position 30,132 of record JABUQX010094485.1, on the reverse strand, counting down.
ATTAATAATTAAACTCCGCACCGATGCAGCATGAAAGTCATCATTTATGCATGAAATCATGAGAACATTAGGCCAAGATGGATAAGAAAGGATTACGTACTCGTTCCGTCCGACAATTGAACGTGTACCGCCCTTGTCCGGAATAAGCGAGCGTGAGTGCGGAAAGAACTAACGGATAGCAATTGAAACCCATGTTAGAGACCTGAATTCCCCCCCTCGGTGGAGGGAGTAGTAGACTCAGTCCTCCGGGCGAACACCCACCCTCTCTTTTTGGGTTGGGAGTTTCCAGACCATAGAATAGCCTTAGAAGGAGTACCGTCGGTGTTCTAGCCTTTTAGGCCGGGCGAACGGAGGTACTCCTTCCTCCTGCGGCCGAAGGGCCAATCTCCATGCTAGATGTTACGATTGTGTAAATGGTATAGTACGATAATGCGCCCCCACCCCGTTATATGATATATATCCACAATCTCGGCTTCTAGTCATTCTCTGCGACATTACCGAAAGATCTCCCCTATCATATGCTCATGAGTATATTAGTATAATATCACTATTTATCATAATAATTATATATATATAAAATATTTATATATATATTAATAATATATAATAAATAATTACCTATGTTAATTACTATCATACTCCCCCCTCCTCAAAAAAAAAAATAAATAACTTCATTCTTATATGTTTATATATTTCTCTTTTTATTAATATTTATTTTTACATTTTCCTAAAACTGAATTTTTATGAGGGTAACCATAATTAATTAAATTTTTTATCTTTTCCGCGATCATAAATTTATAGATGTTAAATTGAATTGCTTATTTTTTTATTTTTATTATATTTTATATTTTGTTTTTATTTGTTTTTATTTAATTTTATATTTTTTTAACAGTTATATTTACTATATACGTCAGCTGATAAAGATTATTAGCTTACCAGTAGTATTACGATTATATCTACATACTCTATAGTTATATGTATTCCTGTTTATCACCTTATGAGTTAAGCTAATATATATTTGTATACGTTTTGCAAGATATGGATTGCTGCCATAATCTATATATCTAAATAAATATATATATAAATATATAATAAATATATATATATATATATATAATAATAATATTATATATTATAATATATATTTATATATATATAAAATATATATATTACCTATATAATTATTAATATATAATATATAATTAATATATATAATATTATTAATATTAGTATATATATATATATATAATATATATATTAATTAATAATTAATAATATATCATATATATTATTATAATATTAATATTAATTATATAATATTATATATATATATATTATATATATAATATTATATATATATATATATAGTAATTAATATTATTAATGTATATATTATATCATTTATATATATATATTTCACTCAACTAAAAAGAGTTAAAAAATAAATTAAACTATGTATGAATCTCAAAATTTATTTTATTGTAATTCGAGAAGATAATTATATATAGAAAGGTGGTGTACGAAATTACAAATAGGGCCCGTATAATATATAGGTACACGGGCGATATATATATATATATATATATAATATAATAATTATTCCTCATAATAGTATTCATAAATATAATATAATTATGTATTTCTAGTTATATATTAGTAAGTATATAATTATATATATATATTATATATAATATATTATATTATATATATATATAGAGAGAGACGAGAGAGCAGAAATAAAATAAACCAAATTTTTTTTTTAAAAAAACGTCCTTTTTTTTTACAGCATCCGCTCAAAAGGATGTGATAGCTAATATATATATAGTTTACTTATTATTATATATATATATATATATATTATATATTATAATTATAATTGTTATATTAGATATTATATTATATTACTATATATGTAAGATTCAAATATATATATATTATATATTATATTCTATAGAGGCGACTCCTCCTGCACTAGATGTTACTCGTCGCTTCAGCACCGACTTGTTGACATTTATTTATAAGAAAACACTCTATTTTTTTGCGAAATTTCTTAAAAGTTACGATAATATTTCTTATTTTTTTCCTAAACTTGGTCAAATAAATGAAATTATTTACATATAAAAAATATATAAAAGATTATTCAAAATTGAAGATCGGGGAAAAAAGTGGCGTTGTAGTGTAGAAAAATTAGCCACTATAAATAAACGCTTTTTAATAAATTTAAAAGAGCAGCTAAAGTACTCGTGCCCAAAAAGGTAATGTAGCCTCGTGGTATAGATATGCTTATTCTACTTTTTTGTGGTAATTTATAAGTAAAAAAAATTGCATGTAAACTTCTAGCATATTCCTGATGAACAAATTTAGATACTAAACATAATAACGTATTAATATTTTTTTGAGTGAATTACAGGTGTTTAGGTATGATAGATTAATAAATAAAAACCATTACAAAAACAATAATAATACGAGTAACAAATAAAAAGAGATAAAATAAATCGGTATATCGTGGCTTACGAATATATTAGGTGACGAAATTCAAAGGTTTAGAAATCTTTGATAGTGAGTAAAAACACATACATATCTTATATTATTATATATATATATTATATATATTATATATAATATACTCTATATATATATTTATATTATAATATATATAATTATATATAAATATATAAATAATAGGTATATTATATATATATTATATATATTATATAACTATATATATACTATAATATATATATATATATATATAGTATATATATATATAGTATATATAATATATATATATAATATAATATAATTACCCTCTAAAAAATAATATATAATTTTAATTATTTTTTTTTAATATAAAAATTTAATATATAATATAATATATATATATATATATATATATATATTATGTATATATATAATATATATATATATATATTATATATAGGGAGAGAGAGAGAGAGAATATGGTGACTGAGTAGAGAGAGAGTGAGATGAGCAGCTGAGATCACTTAATTAAAATAAAGGAAAAAGAGAGCTACGAGTAGTAAAATAGTTTACAGATGTCCGCCACTATATATATATATATATATATAATATATATATATATATATATATATATTATTACATATATATATATATATATTATATTTATTATATATAATATATAAATATAGTATATATATATATTATATAATATATTTTTTTTATTTATTTTTATTAATTAAAAATTTTTAATAATTTTTCCCCCCCCAATAAAACAAAGTAAACACAAGAGTATCCATAAAGTATACTAGAGTTTGGTATGTAGGGTAGAGATGGTATCAAGGTGAAAAGTATGATTATGATTTAGGTTGTTGAAGCAAGGAGATCATGTTTTGAAGGTATGTGTTGATTAGATGGGTATGGATGTGGTTTAGGAATGGGAGCATTTATCGGATCATTATGTGTTCTGTTGTAAAATTTATACTCTTAAATTAGTTAGTTGGTTGGGCTTGGATGGCAGAGGAAGTTATCACGAAAGTAATAGGTAAAATTAAGACCGTGAGAAGTTTTAAGTGAGCAAGATAATAAGGATATAGCTTATGTAAGAGGCGCTTCGCTAGTAAACTCTTTTTGTAAATGAACAAGTTTGATACCTGAACAAATCTGGGGCGGCAAATTTGAAGGATAGCAAATTGTTTAGTATGTGCAAAGGAAGTATGTGGCATATTTGCTAAAGTAGGAATAAAGAATGTTTACAGTTGAAAGCGTGGATATGAAGATCGAGTGATGAAAGCGTGGGTTAAATTAGTAAAAAAAGAAGCGTGGCTCATTGAATTGATTAATAAGGGCAAATGATTGAAGGCACTCAAAAGAAAGATGCTGGAATTTATATTAGGATGGGAATAAAAGGAAATACGTAAAAGAATACTAAAAAATTGGAGGAAAAAAGATGCTTATGAACAGTTTGGAAGGAGGTAGAATGGGGACTTACAAGGGTGCGGGAATAGGAATGCTCTTCTTGGAAGGAAGCTCGAAAGGTTTAGAATGAGAATAAGGGGATTTGCTATAGAATAATGAATAGGCATGGTGCTTTTTGTTACTGATGAAATGGGTGTGAGAGGAGTGCGGAAAGAAACACTTCAAATATCTGCACAATATTAACAGTAATGAAGAGTTTGAATAGTAAATGTTGTGTGGGTTGAAATGGTTTGCAGAGAAGGATAATAGGATTTTGGAGATGCATGGTTATTTAGTAAGGAGGAAGTCAGTATGGTTTATGGGTTGTTAGAGTTGAAAGCGTTTTGAAGTAATGGGGTAAATCTGACGGTATAGAATGCAACATTTTACTCTTGTGAAATGTATCAGAACGGAGGCAGATGGTGCATTATATTGGATTTGTGGGAAGTTTGCTGTGATTTTTGGTAATAATAAAAGGGCTGCGTTATATGTAGAGGGGTTATAGTTTTCCAAGTTTGAGCCACTGGAGGAGCGGGTATAATTGTAGTACCCTTTAGTTATAAGGGTAAGGGCAGAGAAAAAGTCGAACTGAGAAATTTAGGGGGAATAAATGTGTAGTTTATTTTAGTTTGTAGGGAATTGGGTCTTATGCTGGTTATTTTGGGTTGGTCGAAAGACGCTCAAGTGCGTCGATGATAAACACTGAAGGGGACTTCATTCCCTGCATTGGTGAAGAAACATATCGTAGTGTCTGTTTAGGTGGAGTGGTAGGTAGGCGCAATAAAGTTATTTGTGTGGATAAATCCTTTACATTTTTTGAAACACAATTTGAATTGAGGAAGGAAAATGCAGGGAGAAGAAGAATAAACTTGCTATTAGGTTTTTTATTGGATTTTCTGCCAACAGGCCGTTGATAGAGATAAGGTTTATGCAGGTGTCTAGTTGATATGATGGTTTGTTGGGTTGTAGCTTCTGGAAATGGAATCAATCAAGGTATGCTATGCCGATTTAGTGAAATGCGTGTGTAAGCGAATAAATTGGTGTCAATGGGTGAGTGGTTAGGAATTAATAGCGGAATGGTAAGACGGGGTTGTGTTTATGTTCTCCTTGGTTATTCAATTTGTATTATGGATGGGTTTTTATTGAAAGAATTCGAATCGGTGGGATAGGCGGAGGTAATCGGTTTGTTAGAATGGTTGGAGATATGGAGCTATGAGTGCGAAAGGTGCCTACCTATTATATGCGGATTGATTCTTGCGTTCATGCTGTTGCGAATCTAAGACGAGTTTGATGAGGATTGGTAGGAGAGAATTTGACAGGCCGTGTTGTAAATGGAGGGCGTTGAAAGTAAACTGTGCATAAGAGTAATGGTATAGGTTGTGAGTGAGGACACTCCTCCGTGTGAAGTTATGTTATGTTAGATTGTGAGCAGCTTGGAACAAGTGTCTGAGTTCTTAAATTATTTAGGGTATATGGTTTGGGATGATACAATACGGGAAACGGGGAAGACGACTGTGCCAGAGTGTAGTAGGAAAGTTCTGATATATGGCAGGAAGGTGGCTGGTACAATTAAATCGTTGTGGATGTAAAGACCCTAAGTCTTGAGTGTGCTAGAGGTTTACATGAGATGTTGTTACCTGGTCTCATTGATATTAAGTAGTGAGACGTATGGTCTGAATAAGAAGTATAGATCCTAAAGTTCAATGTGTTCAGAGTGAGACAATCTTAGGGGGTGTGCTAGTGCTAGAAGAAATGAATATAAAGCGAGGAGGAATGAACTATTAGAGGAAGTGTGGTTTACCGCTATTGGTTGCGTGTGAAGAAAGGGTGGTTGGTAAATGTGACGCAGGAATAAATGAAAGTTTGAGATTGGATTGGTCATATGGTAAAGAGTCATGAAATGTGCATAGTCGGTGTTTGGTTAAGCGATGTCTCTAAGAAAATCGTTATATGGTGCTGCAGTGTTGTTGTGTGCGAAAACCGACCGGCTGGAAACCGCAGAAGAAAAAAGGTGGAGCATGAGTCAGTAAAACGAAGTATTGAATGAGAGAGAGACGTGAGCTCTTTGGTTAGAGCGCGGAAGAAAAGTGTGGGCATTCTATAACAGGAGAATGGGCGGTTGGGATTGTGAGGGGGGGTTATGGTTGTGCGGCCCACCTGGGCCAAGGTATGAACCCTTACATTTGACGCAAATCTACCATATGAGGGGCCATCGCTTGGTCCCATATGAAGCTTTAGGTGGATTTTCTGAACTGCGATGAGTTCCACTAATTAATGTAACTCGAGGGGCGGTAAAGCGTGGGCTTTCTTTTCGACTTGTGTCATGTATTCTTCTACTGCTTTTCTTTTCCTATGCCCGTCGCGCACCTTACTCCCATACCTCCCATTCTTGGAAAAATATAAGGAAGATAAAGAGAGAATATATATTAAGTATAATATATATATTATATAATATATATATTATATATATATTACTATATAATACATATATATATTATATATTATGAATTTATATATATATATATTATAATATATATATATATATATATTATATATTTATTATATAATATATATTAATATATGATAATTTTCTTATTATGTAACTGAATTCATATGGCTGTACTTTTGTCAATCTTTAGAATGTCTTTCTTTATAATTAGCTGTTCCAGCTATAAATAGTTCATTTCCCATTAATTGTACTACTTGTACATAATGTTTTTTACAAATGTTTTTTAAAATTACACAATTTTTTTTTTCTTTTTTAAGGACCTTGTAACCATTCATGTCGGAGTGGAAAAAAATATTTGCAGAAAAATGTTGTTTCAAAACATTAGATATCTATCAATTCTTAATATTAAATCTTTTTAGATTTGGTAATTTCTTCATTTGGTTTAAATGGCTAATATACCAATTTGTCAAACCTCTCATCCATTTTTTTAATTTATTAAAAGTCATTATTTAAAACTAGTACAGTTATTACGAAAACAAAATTATTTTCATAGTAGAGAAATTGGGCTTCTATCTACAATAATAATAATTAATAAATAAAAATGCTAAAATATAAATATTTATGAAAAATATATACATTTGATAAAATAAATTGGAATAAAAAAAAAAAACGTTTTTAGTTAATATCTCTCTCTCTCTCTTCTCTCTCTCTCTCTCTCTCTATATATTTAATAAATATAATATTATATATTCATATATAATTATAATAATATACTATATATATATATATTATATAATATATATATAATATTATATAAAATATTATATACTAATATAACTATCTTATATATATAATTATATATATATTCGAATTTAATGCTTGAGAAAAAGAATTTCCCTATAGTTCTTTCTTTGTGCGTGTCTTCGAAAGACCCACTAAAAGAAACAGTGAGCTGGTTTGGGGTTCCCGCTGTCACCTGATTTATTAACCCTAAAATTGCTCATGCATGCCTCGGATTTTTCTGGTGCATCTTTGAGCAATCTTAACCCCCAGTATATGGAGAAGCAATTGGAAACATGAATGATATATTATAATATATTTATAATATTATATAATAATATTACTTTATATTATATATAATATAGTATATAATATATAGTATATATATAGTATATATATATACTATATCTATTATACTCTATAATATATCTATACTATATGTGATGTGTTTTCCAATAATGAGTTAGTATGAGTGTGGTGAGTAGTGATGTGTGTAAGTGTGTTGATGTGTGTTGATTTACTATCCTACTAAATATTAATCACGCAGCGGGATCTACCTTTTACCCATACTTCTCCGCTTCGACAGTTTAACAATCGTGTATTATGTGTGTTGGTTTATCAATTTTACCCAATTTAATTCCCTTCAATAATTTTCTTAAACATCTAACTCCTCTCTCTTATAACTTGCATTTTTCCCAGTTTTATGGCTATTTTGCTATTTAATTTTGTTTTATCTTTTTATCTAGGGTTAGGTTTTTCTCCATAGTTGTTTTATCAACCTTTTTTGTTTCACGCCTTATACTTAACCATTGTATTTCTGACAATTTTCAGTAAGCTCTCTCTGCGCGAACTGATATATACAAACCAAAACACCCGATTTAATTTAATTAACTAAATGTTTTTATTAATGTTCTTAGGGTGTAATTTTTATAAATAAAATTAAACGTTGTCACATAAAACTCAAATATATAGTAAGACACATGCGCCACATAGAACGAATTTCATTTAAAAAACCCAGCGACCAATCGTAAACTATTTCTTCGTTGCCCTTGCGAGGAATATAAAACCGCGAGAGCAAAAGCATAATTATTATTTCCAATGAATATGAAGATGAGAGGCGCGCGGCCGAGTATTCCAGCGATAATTAATCATTTACAACGATAAACAGCTAAATCACTCGACACGTGAATCGCCCTTCTCAAACCAATAGCACGCGTGATAAAAATAAAACGATGCAAGGCTTCATGACCAGAAGAAGCACAGTCTATGCTCATCGCAGGATATAAACAGGGTGACCCTCCTTAAGAAAACTTGAGTATAGACAATAAAGAGAAGAAGAGAGGAATCGAGATCATGGAGAGACGATTGAGAGAAGATTGATATGAGTATCTTGTGGTGCACGATAGAGAAATCAGAGTGAGTTAATCTTGTAAATATAGCAATTATAACTGAGATAGAGAAGACGCATAAATAATAGAAACATATGAGACGTAGTGAGTTATGTGAACAATTGATGGAAGATGAATATGTCTTAAAGATAATGAGTAAGGACGAAATAGATGCATATCCGAAAAGTACATTTTGTACAGTAGCAGAAGTGACTAGGAGAGAGGAGAAGAAAGCCGTATGTCACTTCAAAGAGGAACAGGAACGCACTAACCAATTTCTTGTGGATCAGAAATGGATCCTCCACACATTATAAAAAATGACACATTGAGATAATAATAAATTTTTGTGTTTTTAATTTTCATGTTTAAATACTCAAAAAAGTCATTTGATCAAAGAAAATATATATTATAGTTTCTTAACTTCATGTGATTAGATCCAATAAAGTCATATCTACCACTAAAAAAAAAAAAAAAAAAGTTTATATTATCAGGCAATAATTAGTATAAACGAAATTCAACTTAAATAATCTTATGGTAATTATCTGTTTATCGTAGGAGCAGCTTATGGAGGCTGTGGTCTTTTGAAACATAGATAGCTATATATGTAATCTAAGAGTGCATCAACAGAATATGATGACTTTCACGAAACTTTACCCGGAGAAACCCATCCCTAAAATATATTATAATTTCCTTTGCATCGCTTAAGTTTGTTCAAAGAAGAATATCATGACTGAATTTCCATTGCCGAGAATCATCCATTTTTATTTATTCTTTTAGACACAAGCCTCAACATTAAAATATTATTGAAGATTCCCTTACTACAACTATTTTTCCACGTGTAGATGGAGTGATTGTAATTCAAGAGTGAGTTAATACATGTCCTTTTATAGGTTTGCTACTCTGATTTAAATTCAATGACATAAGATGAAACATTTTTGGTAAGTTTGAGGTTTTGTTCTCCCGCTGTGGACTGTCGAATGTGGAACTTTCAGTTGCTCCTTGTAGTAAACAATCTTTCGGACAATTCAGCTAGCACTGAACGTGCTTATTCTTCCATGTGGGATTCGAACGTGAACTTATCAGCTGTTGTTTCGATTTGTTGTAAACCATATTTTAGCACAATAGCTACATTGAGCGTATTTCTTTTTGGTATGTTTAAACAAGACATGACTCTTGACGCATTTCCTCTTCGCACTGGAGTAATCGCAATACGAACAGGTAAATAAACCGGAAGAAGACTTGTACCAATCTTCACGATCATCATCAAGAGGTTCTTCAAGTGCTGGATCTTCAAAGAAGGTTTCTGATTTTGATATTGTTGCATAGTGGTATTAATTTTTTATAAGAGCTTCACAAGCAGCACATAGATGCTCCGAAGGACGTTTGTTAAATACCACTGATGAAGAGAATAATAATTTCGAAAATTGTCGTTTTAAATTCAGTTCTCGTTAATAGCTTTTACTTTCAGTTTTATTTTAACTGCATTGTCACTTATCTTTCTTATTATAGTTGATTTATTAGAAATTTTTTATACAATCAATCAGCAAGACCTAAAAATAAGTTACACAACAGCAAACAGCAATAATTAATAAAAAATCCAATAATATAATAATAATAATTTAGAGTGAGTAATAATAATAATAAATATAATAGTAATAATACATAATACATTAATAATAATTCAATCAGAAAATTTCATCTCTGTATGACCCTGACATTTACCAATTTCATTCATTTGAATTACACAGAAAATCACTTATAGAGCTTTGTATCAATATCTTTAAAAATAAGATATTCTCAATTGTTTTAAATTTCCAAAAAAGAAATTAATTTATAACTCTAAAAAGAAAAGGAGTTTGGTTTCTATTTCGTTTGAGCTTAAAAGATAAAATTAATAATTATAAGGAACAAAAATAATAACAGTTCAAAATCCATAGGATTTAAAAATAATAATAAATTAATAATAATAATATTAATGAATCAATAATATATTATTATATAATACATTTCAATTGCTTAATTAAATTAAATTTAATAATAATAATAATCCATAAATAATAATCACATAATAATCAATATAGTCATATCACAAGCTTTCTGAGAGAAATATAGTTTTTCCGCAATATCGTTTAGATTATACTTCCGAGGTCTTAATTAACATTTGAGTAGCGTGTGCAAACGTAAAAGATAAACAGTTCGTCAAGAAATGAAATACTCTCTCCTTTTGTCCGATCTACATTTAGTTCCTCATTTATATCTATTTAAGATTATAGCCTTTCCTTAATAGAACTAATATTATCAATATATATATTAGCAATTAGATTTGCGTGCAATATATAGATTTATATACGCATAAATATATATATATATATCAATATATATATATCATTTAATATCATATTAATATTATTATATTGTATTATATATATAATCTTATATATAATGATGAGAAGACGAAGAATCGACCGAAGACAGTTCTTGAGTTTCGCAATTTCAAATGTTCTTCTTTCTCCAACAGCCTTTGATCAATTTCCTCTATTCCAAGTTCTCCTTGATCATCCAGAAAGAAGCTCGCGATCTATGGACCTTTGCTGGTCCTAACAACTCTTGAAATTCGATATGAGCTTGTTGAGAGGATGGATGAGAACTCTGAGAGAGAGATAATAACTGTGAGGCGAGAGAATCTTGGCTGCTCCTTGATGGCGAGAAGAAGAATGGGAGCGATTACTTGACTGGAATGAGAGCACATGAAACTCAACCGTGGATGGGAGAAAGAGACCCTTGAAGAGACCTGATGTGAGAGAAGAGAGACGTTGGAGAGACGAGAGATCAGAGCGAGAGTTACTATAACTGTGCAAATTTAAAAAAAAATTTTTTTTTACATCAGCAAGAAACGCAATGTTTACTGTTAGTGAGATAAATAAAGCGTATTAGATACTATATATATATAATAATAGTAGATATTATATATATATATATATATAATATATATATATTATTATATAATATATACATATATATATATATTATATATATATTATATATATAGTTGACCAGTACGACTAGCCGCAGTTGCGAATTGTTTTTTTTTTTTATCTTTATTTACTCTGCAAATGTTTGCAAGATTGCCAGCGCGCGTAGAGCGCGTACATATGATCGTATTTTTATATCGATTATTGAATGCTACTATATATAATATAGTATATATAGTAATATATATATAATATATAATATATATATATATATATTATAATATATATAATATTATATATATAATATTACTATATATATATATATATAATATAGTATATATATATATATTTATTTATTTCCACTCCCGCCCCTTTTTTACCTCACCCCCTTTTGTATATATACATTACTGTATGTTGCGCGCCCCGCCGCAGGGTGGTGGCGCACACACGCATGTGTACGTTTATGACGTAGTTCATCAACGGTACACGAGCTTGTTCATTAATCATACATTACACATTTGCATATACACACTTTACCCCTTTCCCCTTTCGCTTACCCTGCCACCCCTCTTGCTTCTTTGTTGTTGCCATGACTACATTGGTGTTACCCTACCCCCCTTTCTTTGCCATGAACTAGCGTTTTTTACCCTACCCCTCCTTTGTTCATCTGCGTCATCTCTCGCACACGCACCCGCGTTTGCGCGCGCGCCTTGCTCCGCAGTACTCGCGCGATATTTCTCGCAGTTCCGTTTCGCACCGCCCCCGTTTTCCGCCACCGCCACCGCCCACCGCCACCGCCACCGCCACCGGGGCGGTACCGCTCCGCGGATCCGCCCTTTCAACTTTTCGTGGTTTCGTCTACCCCAGCCTCATTATTCGTCCGTTCCAGATCACCTTTTTTTTTCCTTGTTCGGGTTTGTTGCCTTGCAAATTTGCCTTTTACTAACTTAATCGTTTCATTGATAGGAGAGAGGTTTTTTCTACCCCTACTACCCGCCATTCTACTTTACCCCCTTATCGCCAAATAGTAAAATTAGAGGGACGGTGATTTTGCAGATAACGGAAAATCACTCAGTCCTCACGGCAGCTTACAGCTCGGCTCTTGCG
>JABUQX010094485.1:5000-7500 GCA_015478945.1 Trachelipus rathkii | reverse complement strand
AATTTCAGTTTCGATCCAATATTTGACGGGGCTATATGAGTGGGGATTAAACAAGAAAAATTTCGGTTATCCATTTTAAATTACATTTAATTTAATAAATATTATTGAAGATATGATAAACTATTTTTTCGGTAAATGGTGTTTACTTAATACATGTCTGTTAAGGTGGCAACTCTGACTAAAATTCGATGGGCAAAATGAACATTGGTAAGGTTTTTCTCCCGTGTGGACTCGAATGTGAACTTTCAGTTGCTCATTTGTGGTAAACCACTTAGTACAATAGCTGCACTGTGCAAGTTTCTCTCCAGTGTGGATTCGAACGTGAACTTTCAGTTGTTCATTTGTAGTAAACCATTTAGCACAATAGCTACACTGAGCGTTTTTCTCTTTGGTATGTTTGAACAACACATGTCTCTTGACGTGATACTTCATCGAACTGGAGTAATCGCAATACGAACAGGTAAATAAACCGGAAGAAGACTTGTAATAATCTTCACTATCAGTCTTTTCAAGTGCGGAATCTTCAAAGATTTATGTATTTGATGTTGAAGAGGATTGGTAAACATCTGAAAATCGGGAAAGAAAAACCAGTATATAAGTAGTTTCAGAAATTCAGATTTTTAATATTAGCATGTAAAAATGAGAACTTTAAATTTTCCGAATATTTTTTTTCTTTAAATATCAAATGAGGTAATCATATCCTCAGCAGCCAAAAGCAAACAACAACAAAAACACAACAACAACAATAATAATAATAATAATAATAATAATAATAATAATAATAATAATAATAATAATAATAATAATAATAATAATAATAATAATAATAGGCATATCACAACTTTGAGATTAGTTTCCAATCTCTAGAATAATATGTTATGGGTTTCAAAGAAAAAAGTTTTATTGATACAATGGTGCAAATATATATAGCTTTGTTTTGCCTTTGGTGTGTTTAAACAACACATGTCTCTTGACGTGATGCTTCATCGCACTGGGTAATCACAAAACAAAGCAGTAAATAAAGCCGGATGAAGACTTGTAATAATCTTTACGATCATTCTTAGGTCCTTTCAAGTTTTGTGACGTTTGGAGTTTCTTTATGTTATTTTTAGTCAGTAGTGGATGAAAGGTTGGAGAAGCGAAGTTTAGAGTCGGGCGAATGTATTGTTTGTATATAGTGATGGATGTTGGTTTATTGTTTGTGAAGTCTGTTCCAGAGATGGTTCTTAATATGCTCAGTTTCTTGTTTGCGGATGAAATTATGTTTTCTATGTGTAATCGAAATCTTTTCGGGCGGGTAGCAAAACCAAGCTTGAATGGTGCGGGCTAAACACCTACACAGATTAAGTCATTCGATTACTAAAACAATGCTGTGGTAATAGATATGGTAGAATCATTTCAAAGGATCTTTGCTCCTTCGAGAAGAACAGGAACCATCAAGAAAATGAGAGAGAGAGAGAGAGAGAGAGAGAGAGAGAGAGAGAGAGAGAGAGAGAGAGAGAGAGAGAGAGAGAGAGAGAGAGAGAGAGAGAGAGAGAGAGAGAGAGAGCCGTATGCTCCTTCGAAGAGTAACCAACCATGCAAGAATGCAGATTGCAAATAGATATTTACATCAGGGTATCAATAAAAACTTGATAAATAAATATTTATTTCAGGTTATCAAAGTCACTTGATAAGATAAACTTAATATCTAGGGATTCACATAAAAGGGGTAAGAGGTTCCCCTTTAAACGGGTTTCCTCCTGTGGTTCTAATAATATCAGCAGAACGATTCCAGAACTTACATGCTAAAAATATAGATAATTTCTTTTATATTTAGTTTGTTCAGAAATTATGATTTCGTACAAGATTAAGAATTTGATTGGCCACATCAAGATTAAAAGTTTAAATTATCTTACCAAATAGATGGTTTTTATACAAAAATTTATTTGCCATTTAGCAAAATTGCGACTGTGAAAATTTCAGTTTCGATCCATTATTTGACGGGGCTACATGAGTGGGGATTAAACAAGAAAAATTTCGGTTATCCATTTTAACTTACATTTATTTAATTTAATAAATATTATTGAAGATATGATGAACTATTTTTTCGGTAAATGGTGTTTATTTAATACATGTCTGTTAAGGTGGCAACTCTGACTAAAATTCGATGGGCAAAATGAACATTGGTAAGGTTTTTCTCCAGTATGGACTCGAATGTGGAGTTTCAGTTGCTCATTTGTTGTAAACCATTTGTCACAATAGCTACATTGAGCGTGTTTCTCTCTGGTGTGTTTCCGAACGTGAACTTTCAGTTGTTCATTTAGCTACATTGAGCGTTTTTCTCTTTCGTGTGTTTAAACAACACATGTCTCTTGACGTGATACTTCATCGCACTGGAGTAATCGCAATACGAACAAGTAAATAAACCGGAAGAAGACTTGTAATAATCTTCACGGTCATTCTTATGAGGTCTTTCAAGTGATGAATCTTCAAAGATTTCTGGTTTTGATGTTGAAGA
>JABUQX010094485.1:0-2500 GCA_015478945.1 Trachelipus rathkii | reverse complement strand
GTTGTTTATTTTTATTTATTTTTTAATTACAAAACATTAAAAAATAAAATAGACTATTTTTTTCAGTGATTATGTTCTTCTACCTGGAAAGATGACAACTCTGACTAAATTTCAATGGGCAAAATGAACACTGATAAGGTTTTTCTCCAGTGTGTATTCGAACGTGAACTTTCAGTTGCTCATTTGTGGTAAACCATCTTTGACAATAGGTACACTGAGCCTGTTTCTCTCCGGTGTGCTTGAACATCACGTGTCTCTTGACGTTATTTTTGAGTGCACTGGAGTAATCACAATACGAACAAGTAAATAAACCGGAAGAAGACTTGTAGCAATCTTCACTATCATTATTAAGAGGTCTTTCAAGTGCTGAATCTTCAAAGATTTCTGAATTTGATGTTGAAGAATTGGTAAACATCTGAAAATCGGGGAAGAGAAAACAATTATCTTGATAATTAGTTTCAGAAATTTGAATTTTTAATAATAGTGTGTAGAAAAATGAGAACTTTTAGTATTCTGAATTTTTTCTTTTCTTTAATTGCTCAAAAGCGGAGGTAATAATATCTTCCAGTCAAAAGGGAAATAATAATAATAATAATAATAATAATAATAATAATAATAATAATAATAATAATAATAATAATAATAATAATAATCAAAATAATAATAATAATAATAATAATTTCACAATTCTTAGAGGCTTAGAATTTAGGATAAGAAGTCCTTAAGTTGCATTTTAGGAGTGCAAAGAAAGGAGTATCGAATGAGAATCTCTTTGTATATATATATATATATATATATATATATATATATATATATATATATATATATATATATATATATATATATATATATATATATATATACTATATATATATATATCCCATGACTGCAGGATGGTGTTAGTTTCAGAAAATTATGCATACTTCTGCAGCTATTCATGGGAAGAGTAATTGACAAACAAGGGGTTCCCAGCCCTTAGTAGGCAAGCGAAAGAGATCTATCTTCATTCATATATATATATATATATATATATATATATATATATATATATATATATATATATATATATATATATATATATATATATATATATATATATATATATATATATATATATATATATATATATATATATATATATATATATGTGTGTGTGTGTGTGTGTGTGTAAAAAAAACGTTCTAGCTAGTTTAATTTTTTGACAAAAAAATAAGTTTGGTTTTGTTATTTTTTTGAAAAAATTTCATTATTTTCTTATTATCAACTCAATTCACATAGAATTCATTTGGAATGGTTGGGCCAAATCTGTTTTTTGGTGCAGGATTCATTCATGACCCATATGTAGAAAATAAAAAAATTTATTCCTAAATTATCTTTTGTCTAAACTCTAAAGGTAAAAACGCAGATAATTTTTTTTCTTCTATTGAACCGATTTTGAAACGATTGTGTGAGATCTTTCTAATGGTCATTGTTCCATCATATTTAATAAAAAAAAAAAACAACAAAAAAAAAAAGCTTTTGTTCTAATTTCACCTGTCCACCAATTCCATATTTAATGGAACTTAGTTTAATATTTCCTATGTCTGGCTTTCGCAATTTCTTATAGAATATATATATATATATATATATATATATAATATATATATATATATATATTTATATATTTAAGTTCATTTATACAAATTGTATATATATATATATATATATATATATATATATATATATATATATATATATATATATATATATATATATATATATATATATCGAGGTTTGAACGGAAGGGAGGCATAAGCGTCATTGTGGTAACCATACAGTTCAAATATTTAAATTTAAAAAAATAAATAAATAAAAAATAGAATAAATGTTCATAACTTTTTTTTGAAAAACAATTTTAAACGGGCAAACTGAAATATAAAATTGTAAGTTTGTGTTCTATAAATTATTTATTAGAATATCAAAAATTTGTGTATAAAATATCGATTAAGTTTTTTGGTTTAAATTATACAGGTAAAAAAAAAAAAAAATGTGCAAATAAATTTTGGACTCTAAACAGTATTTAGGTGATAAAGAGTTAAATGAATCAATTAAAAAACAAAATGTTTTTAATGCAGTAGTATTAACAATTTTGTTATATATATATATATATATATATATATATATATATATATATATATATATATATATATATATATATATATATATATAACTATATATATATATATATATATATATATATATAAAGGATTAACCTTAAGTGTACTTTATTCTTGTAGGAGAGCTGGACCACCGTTGGCAGATTAGAATAAACCGAAGGAAAAAATGACATATCTATAAGGCAGTGTTAAATTTAGGACCGACCGATAATAATTAATAATATCAATTATTATTATTAATTATTATTATTATTATTATTATTATTATATTATTATTATCAAAGGACAGAAGACAAGCAAAATATTTTAAATCAACGGAATTTGGCGACAATTTAGTTGTAACT
>JABUQX010094484.1:17500-25589 GCA_015478945.1 Trachelipus rathkii | reverse complement strand
TGGTGATGTGATGTGATGTGATGTGATGTGATGTGATGTGATGTGATGTGATGTGATGTGATGTGATGTGATGTGATGTGATGTGATGTGATGTGATGTGATGTGATGTGATGTGATGTGATGTGATGTGATGTGATGTGATGTGATGTGATGTGATGTGATGTGATGTGATGTGATGTGATGTGATGTGATGTGATGTGATGTGATGTGATGTGATGTGATGTGATGTGATGTGATGTGATGTGATGTGATGTGATGTGATGTGATGTGATGTGATGTGATGTGATGTGATGTGATGTGATGTGATGTGATGTGATGTGATGTGATGTGATGTGATGTGATGTGATGTGATGTGATGTGATGTGATGTGATGTGATGTGATGTGATGTGATGTGATGTGATGTGATGTGATGTGATGTGATGTGATGTGATGTGATGTGATGTGATGTGATGTGATGTGATGTGATGTGATGTGATGTGATGTGATGTGATGTGATGTGATGTGATGTGATGTGATGTGATGTGATGTGATGTGATGTGATGCTATTAATATTGATTTGAATAGTACTTGGCAAAGGCTCTGCACCTTTTTTGTAGAAGGGAGATATTGGTTTTTAAAACTTCGGCAATGTGTTGAGGATGTTTTTCGCATTGATTGGCCTTCCATTTATTCCAATCTTTCTTCATTTAGACTTAAACATGTCTGGAATGTTCATTGAAATCTGCATTTATATTATATCTATATATATATATATAATATATAATATATATAAATATATATATATATATATATATAATATATATAATACATTTTATACTATTATATAATATTATATATATTATTATATATATTAGTTATATATATATGATATATATCTATATCTATATCTATTATATATATATATATATATATATATATAGTATATAATATATATATATATATATATATATATACATTATAATATATATATATATTATATATATATATATATTATATAATATTATTTATATATATATATATATAAATACTATATATATATATTGAATATATATAATTTTGCTACAGCTTGAATATAGAAATTTAATTCTTATGCTTACACATTCTTCTAACGCGTTTCTCTTCCCTATGTCTAACGCGGACCAGTAAAATGCAGATAATTTTTAAAGTGTTTCGTATAAAAGTATAAAAGAACATAGTTGTTAAGACACATTAACTAGGCCATGTTTGAGATATTCCATTTTATTTGCCAACAGAGGAACTTTTTACCAATGCTCGTTTTTATAAATTTGTAATGAGACTTTGATACAGAAAGACTTCCACATAAGATTTATTAAGCCAACTTAAGTAACGAACAATTTTCTGTCGTAAAAGAAGAGGAAAGAGGCCGTTTTCATCGTCATAATGTTAGAGGAGAAGAGGCAGTTTTTCATTGTCTTAGTATTAGAGGAGAAGAGGCAGTTTTTCATTGTCACAGTATTAGAGGAGAAGAGGTAGTGTTTCATCTGATCACAGTGTTAGAGGAGAAAAGGCAGTTTTTCATTGCACATTGTTAGAGGAGAAGAGCAGTTTTTCTTGTCAAGTATTAAGAAGGGAAAAGATGGAAGTTTTCTCGTCACTGTAGGCAGTATAGGCAGTTTGTCATCGGGTCCCCCCCAAAACAGTGTTGGAATATAAGAGGAAGTTTTTCATTGTCACAGTGCTAGAGAAGAAGAGACAGTTTTTCATTGTCTTAGTATTAGAGGAGAAGAGGCAGTTTTTCATGGTCACAGTATTAGAGGAGAAGAGGCAGTTTTTCATGGTCACAGTATTAGAGGAGAAGAGACAGTGTTTCATCTGATCACAGTGTTAGAGGAGAAAAGGCAGTTTTTTGTTGTCACATTTTTAGAGGAGATAAGGCAGTTTATCATCGTCACAGTGTTGGAATATAAGAGGAAGGTTTTCATTGTCACCTGCTAGAGGAAAAAGGCAGTTTTCTCTAATCACAGCGTAGAGAGAAAGAGGTACCAGTTTTATCGCTCAACATTGTTAAAGACGAGAGGAAGTTTTGAATTGTCACAGTGTTAAGTCCTGTAGGACGATTATATTCTTATAGCCTTATAGGAAATCGCTATGTAAATATTATATTTTATTCTTTTTATGTTTATTATTTTGAGGGAAGCTAAATCTTAAGAGAAACTATTAACAGAAACTTACGATGTATAAACCATTGACTGTCTTCGCCACTGAGTAAGTCATGCAAGACAAAACCATGCTTATGGACTAATAAGAAAACTACTTAATAAATAATATAATATATGCATGAAAGAACTGTATACCTTAAATGAAAAACGTATATATATATATATATATATATTACTATATATATATAGATATATATATTATATATAATATAATATATATATATAGATATATATATATCATATATATATATATATATACTAATATATTTTAATATTATAAATAATAATATATATTATATTATATATATATATTATATATATTAATATATATATTATATATATATATATTATATATATATATATAAAGATATATCTTATATATTCTATATTATAATATAATTATATATTATTATATATATTATATCTATATATATACTTATATATAATATACATTATTATATAATATATATAGTATATATATGATATATATATTATATATATAATTATTATATTATATATATATATTAAATAATATATATATATATATATATTTATAATATAATTAATATATATATAGATATTAATATATATATATATATATATATTATATAAATATATATATATATATAAATATATTTATATGATTATATATAATATTATTATATATAATATATATATATATATATATATAATATTTATATATAATATTTAAGTTATTATATTGATATATATATAAATATATGATATATAGTATATATATATATATTATATAGATATATAATATATATATTTGACAAAACAATACCATATTGAACTTTAACCAGCAACGACAGAAAATTAGAGAGAGAGGAGAGAGAAAGAGAGAGGAGAAAGGAAGAGAGAAAGAGAGGAAAGAGAGGAGAGGAGAGAGGAGAGGAGAAGAGAGAGAGAGAGAGGAGAAGAGAGAAGCAGAGAGAGAGGAGAGAGAGAGGAGACGGAGAGAGAGAGAGGGAGAGAAGAGAGATTAGAGAGAGAGAAGAGAGAGGAGAGAGAGAGAGAGGAGAGAGAGAGAGAGAGAGCAGAGATGGGAATACGAATTAGAAGGTATTCAGTTGAAGGAAATTTCAAATTTCAAGGTCTGTTGATAAAATTTTTCACAAAGTCAAAAACATTCCTGGAAATTCTGAGAAGCAAAGGTCCAAAAGATGTTTGAAAATTTACTTTTCTATGGAAATTCAATCTCTATAATGTACAAATTGTGAATAAACGAGATTATTTGTTGAATGCCTAACTAATTCTATATCTTAATATATATATATATATATATAATATATATATATATATACGTATATCTATATTATTTATATATATATTATATATTATATATTATATAAATATATCTAACATATATATATATATATATTATATATATATATATATTATATATATAATATAATTTATATTATATATATATATATATATATATTATATTATATAATATATATATTTATATAATATACTATTATATATTATATATATATAATATATTACTATATATTATATATATATATAATTTATATGATAATACAAGTATATATATATATTATTTATATATATATATACTATATATAATATATATATATATATTAATATAATAATATATTATATAGTATATATATAATTTATTATTGTGTGTGTGTGTGTGTGTGGATGTGTGTATGTGTTTGTATGTGTGTGAGTGTCATTCTTCAGTCGTAATTAAAGCAAAAGACCCCCAAAGAGAAAATAATCAAACCATAAAGTCTGTAAACTACGATCAAGAATGATTTCATGAGATTACATTACAAAGATCGAAATTGTACAAGTCGCTTATTAAATAAGTTAACAGAAGATATACAGCAATATTAGTAATTAATGATCTATTTTCGTTCAAAGGGGAAGAAAAATCAGAAAGAATTATTTACAAATTATAAGAATTCGAAGCAATTATAACTACATATTTTAAGTTATTTTCTTTCGCTATTCTATGAATGAAAATCTTTGTTTGATATTTGACATTTATTATAATATTTTTTCAAAACAGTTTTAATGTTGCTTCAAAAGTGTAATATTTTATGTTCTTTTTGAAGACAAAGTAAAGTTAATTTTTTTTATAATATATATATTATATATATATATATAATATATATTATTATATAATAATAATATATTATTATATATATATATATAATATAGATATATAAATATAATATATATATTAATATATAATAAATATATATATATTATAATTATATATATATATATATATAATATATATATATATTATAATAATACTATATAATATATATATTAAACTATTAATTTCATTTTCAAGTTAATAGCTGACCCTTGAAAGTCTTGTTTTTATAATTTAAGTAGCAGTCGGAAAGAAAAACTGTTCTTTTTGACTCTTGGGTCCTCACATCGTGTTAAAATGAGGAACGAAGATGTCAGTTGACCTTTGAAACATCGTAAAATTTAAAGAGTGATCTCTTACTGAGGTGCAGATTTGAGGTCTTATTTATGTTTTTTACTCTATTTCCATTTCTCTATTATAGAACTCTAATTTTACTCTAATATGTTACATTATCTATAGTTCAGATTGTTTCCTTTATTGTAAGGCTGAGGTGCATTAGATTCAGAATATGGGCACGACCGCCAGTATGCGAGTAGCAGATCTTTTTGGCATTATAATAGTCTTAAGTATATTGTTCCTCGTGGTTTCGTATATATATATATTATAGATATATATATACTTATATATTATATAGTATATTATAATATATATTATAGTATATATATTATATATTATATATAATATATATTATTATTTATATCATATATTATATTTATATATATATAATATATATATATATAAAATATCTATAATATATAATATTATATATATTATATATATAATATAAAATATTATTTATTAATATTATATATATATATATATACGATATATAATATATATATCATATATATATTTGACTTAAAATTTTCAAATTAGATTTTAATCTTTAACGAAACTTTTGCTGTTTTTAATAAATCTTATTATATTTTATCTATTTATATATTTGTAGTATGAGTATTTTAAAAAATTAAGTACAAAATTTGAATTAAAGATATTCCAAAATATATCAAAGGACCGTACAATATATATATATATAATATATATATTATATATATATATTATAGTTAATGTAATATAGTATATATTTTAGAGATTTATAATATATTATTTAATTTTATATATATATATATTATATATATATATATATATTATATATATTTATATATTAATATATTAATATATATTTATATATATATATATATATATAATTTATTTTATAATTTTTTTTAAAAATTTAAATTATTTTTATTATATATTTTAAATATATATTATATATATTATATATAATATATTTTTAACTATTATATATATATATATTATTTATATATATTTATATATAATATATATATATATATATATTATATATATACTATATAATATATATATATATAGATATAATATATATATATATATATTATATATATATATATATAATATTATTATATATATAATATTAATATATATTAAATATATCTATATGCCTTTATTTACAAAACATGTGTATTCGGACTATTTACTTTTGTATGGATGCTTTAAATCAGGCTTTACTCAGCAGATAATAATTAATATTCAAATCCTCTTACGTATTTTACTTCTTTTCAACAATTTTTAAATTGAATTGAAGCAAATAAATGCTTCTTATTTTTAATTCAGAAAGTAAATAGGAAAGGATGTTGCTAAAAGAAATTTGGAATAGGATTGTTAATGAATTCTTTTATTAACTGAATTATATCTATATGTCTGCTGTTGAGGTGAGTGTGGAGCTATCAAATATTTGTTAAAATCTATATATTGAAGATTATCCTTTGGTGTTCGAGATTATTTAAGGCAGTTTATTATGTTACGGAGTTATTGGTCACAGGTTGTAAGAGTAACATTATATCTATATCTGTGTTATAGATTCTTCTCGTAAACAAACTTGCTGACTTTTACATGGCTTGCTAATTCAAGGGATTAGCTTGATATATTTTAGAAGTGACTTCTTAATATAGTGCTTAAGATTGAGTGGAAAAGAGAGAGATAGAGAAAGAAGAGAGAGAGAGAGAGAGAAGAAAGAGAGAGAGAGAGAGAGAGGAGAGAGAAGGAGAGAGAGAGAGAGAGAGAGAGAAAGGAGCTTTGCTTGAAAGGAGTTTGAAAAAATTTCGTCTGAGATATTTTCTTTCTCTTTGCGATGTGATTTGTGGATGTGATATGATGTGAGTGTGATGTAAAACTATTTCAAATATGATTTGAATATTACTTGGCAAATTTCTGCATCTTTTTGTAGAGGGGATTTGTGTTTTTTTAACATTCGCATGTGTAGAGAGTATTTTTCAATGATTATCTCTATTATTTCACATTCTTTTCTTCATTAGTCTGTTAAATACTGCTCTGCAAATGTCCAATGGAATTAAAATATTTTATGGGGGGAAATTTTTTAATTAATAAAAATAAATTTATTATAATTTAAATTTTTTTTTTAATATATTTATATATATATTATATATATATATATATATTATATATATATATATATATATAATATATATAACGCGTTTGAATTATCAGAAATCGCGTGTTTTTGTTGTATAATCAAAACTCTTTAAATCGTAGGACAATAATTTCGATATGGGAAAGGTCTCTTGATGGTCCTCTTTGTTCATTGTAACAACAAATTAATTTTTCATTTTAATGACAGAAGCGGGCATTAAAAGAGCCATAAATACCAACAATGTCTATGAATGGCTAATGGATAGTAAGCGGAACTATTTGGATGGAGACGTATACAAGTCTCGCTCCTCTCGCTCTTTCTTTCTCTATTATCTATCTAATTATCTAATCTTCTCTATCTATTAATCTATCAATCTAATTCTATCTTCTATACTATATATCTATCTTATACTATCTATCATCTATCTAATCTATCTATCTTCTATCTATTATCATCTATCTATCTATTATTAATTATCTATCATCTTTTACTCACGGGAATAAATGCAAAAACATGTCTATCTCTCTCTTCTCTTCTCTCTCTCTTCTCTCTCTTCTCATCTCTCTCTCTCTCTCTCTCTCTCTTCTCTCATCTCTCTCTCTCTCTTCTCACAGTTGGTTATGTATCCTATCAGATGCGAGGTGAAAATTTTTTATCTAACAGGAAACATTTCTATTATTTATTATATTATTCTATTAATATATATATATATATATATTATACTATATAATATATATATATTTATATATTATATATATAATATATATATATATATATATATATATATATATTATATATATATTAAATATATATAATATATATATTATATATAGTATTATATATATATATATATATTATATATATTATATTATTTATTAATATATATATATATATATATATTTAATATTATATTTATATATATATATATAATATTATAACACATATAGGGTGTTTGCGAAATAGGGGGACAAATTTGGAGTATATTTTCTTAAGCGTTTTGTCTTAAATAAAATTACCTGTAAAGTTCTTCATTTTATAGGTATGGTTAGAAGAGCAAGGGGGTATGATGTGATATTGGTGTTTATTGTTACCGAATTTGACGAGTGGGTTACGAAAACTCTGCAAGCAAAGTAGTAACCTATAGAAAAGGGTATTGCTGTCTCTAATATTGGACACTGCTATATGCTTGATAGGTACCACCTTATTATAGAGATAGGATGATAATACTAGGAATATTGTTGATAATATTCGAGCAATATTTACTCGGAAACGGATAAACAATA
>JABUQX010094484.1:0-12500 GCA_015478945.1 Trachelipus rathkii | reverse complement strand
TAATAAATAAATAAATAAAATTTTCTTATTCTTTTTTATGTTTTTTTTCACTTACAAATTTACGTTTTTTACATACCCAGTAAAGCAGTAAATCAATACGAGATATAAACCACCTTCCAGCCAGCATCCAACCTCCCTCTGCGAACCATCATATATTGTATATTGATCTATTATTAAGTCATATTTTTACTCTAAAAATCTGTAACGTTTTCATACCCTAAAAGCAGTAAATCACTAATCAAAACACCATCCAATCTACCTTCCTGTCAACCCTCCTGAACGCATCTGATATCTACTGATCTATTGAATCTAAGGTCATATTTTTTACTAAAATTGTAACGTTATTACCATTACCGCGTAAAGCAAGTAAATCACTAATATCAAACATCATCCATTCTACCTTCCTGTCAACTATTCGCTGGGGACCCTATCCTTTAGATTCTATTGATATATTGATCTATATTTCACAGTCACATTTCTGAGTTTCATTTTGGATAAACATAAAGTTTAAAATCAAGTTCAGTATACAAAGATCAATCAATATATGTCAACCGTAACAAAGTTTTCACATTTAATAAAGAATTTCCTTAAGCACCATACATAAACTAACCTCAATTACACAATGTACAAACATGACACATCTTAAACAGGAATAAAAATGTTAAACGTTAACAAAGTCTACACTACAACAAAGTTAAAGTTCACTAATCATTAGATTTCAAAAACGTAACTTATTCTTACTTTTTTCAAGTGCATAACTCTAATTTAACATTATATTATAACATTAATCTTATTTCATCACTAAAACTGTAACATTTAGCCAAAATTTATCACAACATTAGCTATATTAATAATCATGAAAAGCCTACCCTTAGAGATGGAAATCCCTCAATTAGGGTGACGTTTCTTCTGGGAATATAACTCTCTAATGCTAAACATACATCAACTGAACTATAGAAAAACATAACGCCCAAAGACAAACATACACAAACATCTATAAGCAGGAAATAACAGTCAACAATACAAAGTCCAACACTTCAACACAGTTAAAGCAACTAACATGGTATGCAAAACGTAAACTTAATCATTACTTTTTTCACGCATACTTCTAACATTAATTATAATAACGTTAATAACTTACACATAAACGTATTACTATTTAGACAAAAATTAACATCAACATTGGTTATTTATCATTACAGACAGCGAAAGTATGCTACATAATAAAGTACCTTCCACAATCTAATAAAGCTAGCATACATCTCACTTCAACTAAGAAAAATAATGCTCTCAATGACCAAATCATAACACATTCCTTAAGCACGGTAATATAAGCAGATCAACATTACAAAACAGCATTCCACACTTTAACACCCAGTTTTACATGCAACTATACATGGTTATGACAAAACGTAACCTAAATCTTACTCTCTTTCAAGCATAACTTCTGATATCATATTAACGTTAATGTCCTACACTAACACGTCAGTAACACTTAACTTAAAATTTCATCTAACATTGTGCTTAATTATGCAACAGACAGCAGCGAAAAGACGTATGCCTAATAACAAAGTTTCCACATTCAATAACGCTAACATAGCGTAACATGAACTAAGAAATAATGCTACAGAAGACAAACCTTACCCACAACTTACAGCACAAATATAAAACTTAACCTAACAAAGTTCCACACTCAAACAGTTTAAGCAATAACATTGGCTATGCAAAACGTAACCATATTCGTCATACTTTTTTCAAGCATATTCCCTCTAAACATATTTAACGTAATCTGTACACTGAATAGTAACATTTAACTAAATTTCTCACAACAAGTGGTTAATTATACTACAGTCAACGAAAGGCTATGCTAAACGTAAATTACAGAGTTTCACATCAATAAAACTAACATAGTGTAACATGAACTATGAAAATATAAGTAATTAATTGTCAACAGGACAAAACCTAACACAACTTACATTACGCCATTAAACTGTTAACAATTAATCCAAAAGTATCCATCTGGTTATACTTTTATCGGACATGTTCAGTGATTTAATATATCATAACAATGTTTCACATTTAATAAAGCTACATAGCATCATATGAACTAGAAAAATAATGTACAACGACAATAGAATTATGCTTATAACTCACATCTTTAACGACCGTTAATAAACTGTAACATTAACAAAGTAAACACATCTACTTAACACCAAGTAAAGTAATCATAACTTTAACATACACAACGTAATCTTGTTTCATACTGTTCCCAAATGTCATATCTCTAACAACATAATTACGTTTAACTCTTACATTGACACTATAACAAGTAACATTAGTCAAAAATTAATTGATAGTAACAATAAACACCATACCACCATCCTAACAGACCATAACGAGTAGATAATACGATAGTTAAAAGTAAAGTTTTTAGCTATCTCTTACTCTCATAACCTCCGCCGTTCCTTCTTTGAAAAAAACAGCCCATACAAATGCGTTTTAATGAGTTAACGCTTTAAACTATATTGCATACAGATGATTTGCCTAAAATACTATTATATTTTGACCCTCTGGCAGAATACAAGGCAACTGTAGCAGTCGCCCATTCGGTTTACAGATAAATATTGATTACGACAGAACGATTGCAAATTACGGAATCAATGTAGAAGAAGTAAACACAAGCGTAGAGATGCAGGAGATGTCATCGTATCAACACAGCGAAAAACTATCCTACTGATGAAAATAGTTATATCAGGTCTCCTTAAGTGCAATGAGATTATTAATTATCAGCGCAGATAAGCCGTGAAGAAAGTAAACGAAGAATTGTAATCGTCTTCAATGTTTCGGGCAGAGATGTACAAAGTGTGGTAGAAATTCACGTTCAGACAATTGAATACTAAACACAAACACACTCGAACACATAACAACAAACAACAACTAACGAACTCCACAACAAACTCATACAACAACTCAAACAACAATAACGTAGTACAAAGATAAGTTCTTGGATTACTAACGCAATCAATATTGATAACGTAACATTATTTGTTTCACATTATAAAGCTAACATAGCATTACCAGAGCTAAGAATATAAATAATGTACAACGACGAATCTAGCACAACTTAAGCAATTAAACCGTTAACATTAACAAAGTTTCCACATCATATTTAACCCTGATAAAGTAACTACCATTGCATTACAAAACGTAACCTATTTCATACTTTTACCAAACATATCTCAACATATTATACGTTTAATTCACTTTAACAAGCGGGTTAATATTTAGTTAAGTTTAATACTTAACTGTTTTAATCTCATACATACAGAGCAGTGCACGTATGCTAGAAACTCGTAACAAAGTTTCCCACATTAATAAAGCTAAAAGCTAACATAACCTGAACTAAGATTATAATGTACAATGACAAACCCAACACACCATACGCACGAATTAAACCATTAACATAACAAATCTTCGCCACTTAATCAACAGTTAAAAGTTACATAACAGTCTCAAAACGTTAACCTATTCATACGTTCTTTCAGTCATTCTCTAACATATCAATGTAATTTTACATTAACATCGTAATATTAACAAAGTTTAGCATAACCTGTCTAATCATCATTACTGACAATAGAAAATAATAATGCTGACTGTATAACAAAATTTTTACATCAACTTTGTAACATTTAACAAAAAAATTCTATCATTAACCTCAGTCTAAATATCATATTCCCCAGCGAATAATCGCAAACTACAAAGTTTTAACCAAACATAACAAAAAAAATAACAAATTTTATACTACATAATCTTAAAAATAAGTTTGTTGAAGATAACCAATATTCACAGTAAAACGTAATTAATATATCTGACTCTTTAAAGCCAGTAAATCAGTATAAATCCAGTAAATCCAAACCACCCATCCCTTGACTGATACCACCTACCCGACCCACCCGCCTTGTGATCTATTAGAGCTATTGATTTCAGTCATATTTCGAGTATCATTTTTGACAAACATAACATAAAAATTATGTATCTTTAATACTACCCTACGAATATATGCTTAACAAACAAAGTTTTTAGCATCAATAAAGCTACCACTCATACCTGCAACTAGGAACGTAATTGTTAACAAATGCAAACCTATACTATACCTAGCTCTCGCGATGCAATATTTCTCTACCTCTGAAAAATAATTTCCCTATTACTGTCAAATGGATAAACTACCTCCAGATCAATACAATACTCGATCTCTTCCCACTTATATCAGAGAGCACTATTTGAGTAACAGGTTAAAGCCGTATTATCTAACAAAATCCTTAACAAATGCACCAATCTATCAAGATGCCCTCCTTCTTGAACTATGGAATTGACACTCACTCTCTCCATTCAAAGTGTCCACTCGTTTTGAGAAATAACATCATGTTGACCTCGTGATATAAACGCATAGACATTAGCAAAAGTCATACTATTGTGGCAATACCTAACACTTATTCAACAAAAACTACTAAGCCCTTAGCTGTTCATTCACCGATTTGTAACAAGCAATCATCTCAGTTAACACAGTAATATCTTACAAAAACTCATCATTTCTCTAACAAAAATCGTGTTATTTCCACATTGTCATAGTAATATTTAATGCAAACGTACTTAACTTTACGAACAAATAACAGTTTTTCATTTAACCAAGAGTTTTGCTAAAGCCAAACATATTACTCTTCCGTAGAGAAAACCAGGGGGATATTATTGAATAAAAGGTGTGAATCTGCGAGGGGGAATCACCCGAAGATGATAAGCGGGTCATTTGAGGCTCAGCTTCGAAGGGCTGAGTGCACTTTTACACTCCTTACTAATACATATTATATAATTAGATAATTTTATATATTATAT
Organism: Trachelipus rathkii; assembly: GCA_015478945.1. Lineage (NCBI taxonomy): Eukaryota > Metazoa > Arthropoda > Malacostraca > Isopoda > Trachelipodidae > Trachelipus > Trachelipus rathkii. Next base: position 7,610 of record JABUQX010094484.1, on the reverse strand, counting down.
CTTATACATATTATAATATTATTAATATTATAATATATATATATATATTAGTATATATATAATATAATAACTATATATATATATATATAATAATAATAATATATATATATATATATTAAGAATACATATATATACCTTTATCATTATACTATCCTAAAAAATATATATACTAGTATATATATATAATATAATATAATACATAACATATTAATTATTAAAATAATAAATATCTAGTAGTAAGTATCACCATATTCATAGTAATATACTATATATAATATATATTATATATATTTTATATACTTGAGTATGGCAGACACTCCAAGCTGGAATCTTTAGCGGCCCTCAAATCCGCCAAATTCCATCAAGGATGACCAATTTTCATAAATTTCCATGACATGATTGCGCATCTGCTGAGAAAAGTTTTGTCTTGGTGTTTCAGAACTTTTGGGCAATCCATAAATCTTGCTCCAACTATGTGAACTCGTACTCAGAAAACATGCATATTCGACATTCAAATCGTTGATATGCTAATATGAGTGCATAAATTTCCCTCAGTCTTAACATATTAGTCATCTCTTAGATCTCTCGTGTTTCCGGATAATCTAGGATGTACTATTAAGCTTGAGGAACAACGGGAGTGAGAGGTTTTCCTTCAAGAATCAGGATTGTTGGAAAAAGATACCAAGGTGAAGATTGAAGCACAACATTGAGGCAGACTATTGTTGGAGCCTTCAACGTGATTTGTCCACACTCTGCACACAGAAGACAATCATTTAGACAGCGATTTGTAATGCATTAATTGTGTACTGGCGATTCTGACGTGGGGTGTACTTCTGTTATTAAACACAAAATAGAAACTACTACTTAACATATATTCACAATTTGATATATATCTTTTCGTGTTTTTTTTTATATTGTGAAAATTACGTACTATTCTAATCAAATTCATAAATTGTTATTATATTAATAGTATTTTTGACCACTCTGTATCTCTAAAATACTAGACCAATCTTAGGATAGAAACAGTGGAGTGTACATATGCGGAATAATTAGTATTCAAGATATTGTACAATAAACGCAGTTATCTAATAATATCTAATAATTCCCGTTAACATTACCCAGTTGTTGACCCGAGTGTTAGCGGGGAGGCCCGTCCGAGGTTAGGTGTCAAAGACACGCCTTCGCTCCTCTTGGGGAGCTTAGCTTTCAGAGGTAAAATGATGTTTCCCATTTTAGCAATCAATCGGTCTCGAGGTATACACTTTGGACTAGTTACCCAATCTCAAGGTAAGGGTTTAAACCCCGAATTAGGAAAATAAGTAGGTGTTATTAAAAGAATAGGTTTACCGAAGTCTATTATTATATATATAACCATTATACGTTATTTACCTCTCATAATATATAATACTTTATAAAAACCAAATATAAATACTAATAAAATATAGTATATATATATTATATACTATATATATATTTATATATGCTGTTATGAGAGAGAGAAGAGAGAGAGAGATTCCCAGAGTCAGCTTTTCTGAAAGACGGAACGAGATTGAAGACGTATTTGAGTACACGAGGCAATGAATGGACGAGAGATAGCTTTCGAAATTCTCTTAGTTTCTATAGATTAGGCAAAGGACTTCAAAAGATAAATAATTATACATAGAACCATAAATTGGAATATTCTTCTATACAGAGAATTGATTCAAATAATCATTACAAAAGATCAAATGTAATAAAGCCACTCTTTATTAAATAACTAAGAGATAATACAGCATTTATAGTAATAAATGATCTATTTCATTTCAAAGAGAGAAGAAAAAAAAATCATTAAGAATTATTATAAATTACTTAAGTCAAAAGCAGAGAGAGAGAGAGATGAGGAGATGATATCAAAGATGATTGAGAGATAGAATAGATTTTGAGAGATGATGCTTAGAGAGAGAGAGAGTGGAGAGAAGTAAGAGGACCCTTATATATTATTATATACTCATAAAATTATAATCTATATATATTATTATATATATATATATATATATTATATATAATATATATATATATATATATATTATATTATACTATATATTATATATATATATATAATCATAGCTTAATATTAGATAGATAGATGAGAGAGAGAGAGAGAGGAGAGAGAGAGAGAGAGAGAGATCGGAATTACGAGATTGAATGATTTCAGTTGAAGAAATTTTCCATCATTCATAGTGGTGGTTGATGCAACAAAACATTCAGTAGAGCTTCCATAAACAATTTTCCTGGAAATTTGAGAAGAAACATGGAAGAATGATTTTTAGGAAATTGCTTCCTTTATCGCTCTCACTCCATATGATAATACTACCATAAAAGACGAATGAGATTATAATGAATGCGCTCAACATAGATCTACTCTCATATTCTTTATGTCACGAATTACTTAGTGTATATATTATATTTACACGTAAGCTATGGACATATTATTTATATTGAGTTTGATATTGTCCTATTTTTCGGACACCAAACCAATCAAATAATAAATATTATTATAATTAATCATGTAAATTTTATATCTTAATATATATAATATAATATGATAATTAATGAAATATACCATTATAATATTTATATACTCCATATAAAACTATATATTATATATATATATATATAGCTATTAAAATAAATTATATTATATATACTCGCTAACTTTTTATTCAGGAGTCACTCTCACCATGCTGTTGGGGAATCTGGTGACGCATCCAGTTTCTTGCGATAAGGTAGGACTGTACTCGTTGGTGGGATGAGCAGGTTCATTTCCTTCTTCGACTAAATCTTTTCTCTCTTCATAATCCTTGGTTCGATCGTGCTTGTTCTCTGGCCATTCAGGCAAGAGACCGTTTTGCGTTTATCGGCTTCAGGAGTTATGAGGAAAAATTCTCGGTTCTCCTAGTCACTCTTGCTACTTCTTCATTTGCAGCTAAATCTGCTTGCAGGAGATACATCTCTTCTCACGAGCAAAGCGAGCTTTCATCAAACGAAATTGCTGCTAACATCCTAGGTTCTCCTACTGAAAAATCTTTCTGGCCTCTTGCCATACCACACGTTTCTAACAATATCTGCTCAATTCTTGCTTCCCTCCTTCTATGTGCTCGATCTGATGGTTATGTTGCTAATTCTCCAACTGAAAACGCCAATCTCTTTGGCCTCCCGGCCTCCTATTTTCCTCTAACCCAACCCTGGACGATTCTGGCATTTCTCTTCTCCTCCTTCTCTCTCAGGTGTCCTTTAACCTTGACTTGTGATTGACATTTGATCTGGGTCATGGGCTCCTGAAATCTTATTGATACTCGTTAGAATGTTCTGGTGGCTGAATCTAATTGCGAACAATATACCTCCTCCGGAAATTAATTTGAGTTATCTAAAATTGTGGGAATGTGCTCGTTTGGCTGACCCCGTCTAGTGGTCGTTCAAGAAAATTTTTTATTATACATTTCTTAATGTCATCTCGAAGTTTAACTTTAACAAACTTACTCTCCTCAGTTGTTGGTACGTCCGACCATGAGTACCAAAACCGATCCGTAAAAAATAACGGTAGCGCGTCCTGATCCTTTCTAACTATCGCCCTAATAAGCTACTCACTTTATTTATCTAACCAAGATCTTTGAAAAACTTTTCTCAAACTCTCATTTCTTGAATGTGCAATCTTCTCATTCACTTCTTTCGATCGCCAGTACGGCCTTTCGGCGTCGAGGTCTACTGGCGATATACTTTCCTATCTACGAAATATGGTTTTCCGCCTTTTAGGAATAAACTACGGGTCGCTCGAACCTTTTTGTGTTGAAAAACCCAATTAAAAACGTTCCAGTCACTTTTTCTAACGAACTTTGTATTTCACGAGCTATGAGACATTTATAGTTTGAAACTTCAAAAAAACCTAAATATCGTCAAATTTTGGTGTTAGAATTTTATTCTAAATGATAAGAAAACCTTTTACTTCCAAAACGCGCTTGACATTTAATACCACAAAAGCGCTATAAAATATATAAAAAGGCCGAAAACCGTTGGGACATCGTTTTCCTCCTTAAAACCCCAATCTTAAAAACGTATGGCACGCGTCACTGCTCTTCAAGCTCCTTCCTTTGGGTTCCTCCTTCCACTTTGCTTACTTATGCTAGTTTTCTCTCAAATCCGCTCAATTGTCGGCTGTAGTTGACGGCGGCGACTTCTTCTTCTGTTTCTGTTAATCTGTGGTGTTCTCAGGGTTCTGTCTTTAGCTCCTACTTTATTCTTACTTCTTTTCATTAATGATCTCTCACCTGCACATCATAAACTCTGATTTCCGAGTCACTTTCTTTATGCCGATACCTTGACCCTCATTCTGCAACTCATTTCAGAATCTACTCTCCTTCTTTTACTTCTGTATATTATACAATGGATGTATTCGGTCGCTGCTGTATGGATTGTAGGATTTCCGCAAGCTGGTATGGGAGACATTTATCGTATCTCAACCTTTATGTTTTGAATTGTTCAAAAATAAAATTCTAAATTCTTAAAAATCAACCTTCTACGATAAAATCTCCCCTTCTAAAACACCTTCCAACTCTATATAATATTTTCTAGAATTTATCTCTTTTCGATCTAGACGAATTCTCTCGTCTCTCCTTTATATTCAAGAACCTGTTGACTAATTACTCACAACAATCCTTGCACTTAACATAAACAAAAAAATGTCTATAGGAGCGTCAATCACAACGTTGTATTGCTAGGCGCATAGGACTAACAAAGAAACTGCGAGAAGGTTTCTGTTTAAGAATGCGAGACTTTATTTCCTCTTACTCAGATTACATCCAGCCAATAACAAGGCCTCATCCTCCCTATGTATGGAGTACATGCCTTCATAATTTATACAGGGGAGGGAGGCCTGGTTTCACCCGGCTGTTGGGACAGCTACTTTTATGGTTTCGATCTTGTCAATTTAGGTCCAAAGATCTTTATAAACCTCGTTCATTACGAAAACTTTCCCAATTCCCATGATGCGCGCATACTATCTTGCCGTCCGTAGCTATGTCATCAGTGGGCTTTATTCTTCTTTCTATAGGTATAAACTGCAGCGGCAGGTGCTCTGAAGTGAACCTTGTACACTGCGCTACCTCCACCTTAAAATTTAGACGTCCATCTAGCAAAAGGGGTGCTGTGTCTGTGCATGAGTTTGTGTGGATATTGGCAACTCCAGGCTAGTTGTGTCCGCGCGTGCCTCCTTCTCTCCAGCCACTTCTGTTCTGTGGAATCTCTTCCATCTTCTGTGTTTCCTGCTAATTTAATCTCAAACTCGCATCTCAAAAGCCAAACTTGACTCATCGGACTAATCAAAGAAACTTTGCTGTGTATTCTGAGGCGTGCAACACCCCCCCGTGAAATCAGCGCACTCCATCGCCCTTGTTGTAGTTGTGCGGTGTAACCGACACCTGGTCTTAAGAATTATTTCACTGAATATATATAAATAAATATATATAATTATATATATATTTATTATAGCTTATATATATATATAATATAGTAATAAATATATTATTATATATATACTATAATATAATATATAGTATAAATATATATATAATATTATATATATAATATATATAATATAATATATATATATAATATATAAATATATATATATAATATATAGATGTATATATATATATATTTTGATTATTATATAGTACTATATATATAATATACTTTAATATATACTCCAGTATTATATATATATATCGTATATATATAAATATATATATATATTATATATATATATATTTATATATATATATATATATATAATAATATATATAAAATATATATATATATATATATTATTTTTATATATTATATATTATAATATGTATATTAAATATTATATTAATATTTCATATAATAATATATATATATGATTATAATATAATATAATATATAATATGATTATAGATATATATTTATAATATATATATATATGTATCTAGATATTCTATGCGTCATATCAATATAATATATTGAAAGATTATGTCCTTGGTAATGTAAATAAAATATAATAAACAAGCGATAAAAATAATATAATAAATATATAATATAAAAAAAAAAAAAATAAAATATAAAATTATATTTATACATATTATAATTTATATAATATATTATATAATATATATTATATTATTTATAATTATATTTATATATAGATAACTATATATATAATCTGAAGACTCGCCTTAAACACTATTCTATTACAATTAAATAACTTTGACTTAACGTCCCTGTATTAAACACCTTTACCGATTATATATATAAATAAAGATATCACTATACTATGCTATGTTATTTCTATACTCACTTATAAACCAAATCATAATAATATACGTTATATCACAGTCACTTTTCTTATATAACTAGACTATTACGTATTATCAACGAGCTCATATATTAGGTGGACTAATTTATATTAATTATATATTGAGAATTTTTACTCAAAAATAATCCAAAAATTTATAATTTCTTATAAATTTTTAATCCACTATTTTATATATATATAATATATATACTATATATATGAATATAAATAGGATCCAATTGACTTGTTCTTAAGGAACCTCAACTTTATAAGAAAAATAAAAAGGACGAACCAAGCTCTTGAATCATTTAATTAGGACGTTTCGGGTTTATCCAAAACCCATCATCAGCTAAAACATAAATTAAAATTACAATAATTTTATGAAGTTAAAAATTAAAATCTAATAACAATAATAATAATAATAATACTATATATAAATATTGATATTATTATTTATTATTATTATATTAAGATACTCATATTTATTATAATTATTATTGTTTATTATTATTACTTATTCAAATTATTATATATTATTATTATTATTATTAATTATCTCATTATTATTATATTATTATTATTATTATTATTGATATATATTATTTATTAATCATTATGATCATTATTACAATCATTATTAATAATGTTTAATTATGTACTTTCCTCATATTTTTACAATCTTTAAATTTAAGTTTTAGCTGATGATGGGTTTGGATAACCCGAAACGTCCCTAATTAAATGATAATCAAATAGCTATTCTGTTCGTCTTTTATTACTTATATAAGTATATATATAGATGAATAGTAAAAAATATACTCTCTGATATACTATAAATATAATATATTATATATATTATATATATATATATATATGTATTCACTTCGATATTCTATATTTTATATTCTATATATATATATCATATTTCATATAAAAAAAGGAATACTATAAAATATATACGTATATCCTTATAGTTCTCACTATTATTTTTTATACTATATTTATACTATATTTATATATATCAACTATAATATTAAACAAACCTAATTGTTAATAGATTGTTATATATATTTATATTATTGTAAATTATTCAATATATAAAATAGTTATCTGTTCATTTAATATATCAATATATTTTTTAATATATATTTATCTAATATATATGATTCTCAAGATGAAAAAATGCCTTTTACTACTCAAAACTATCTATATACATGTAGTGATGGCTTTATCTGATGTGAGGTTC
>JABUQX010094483.1:0-18674 GCA_015478945.1 Trachelipus rathkii | reverse complement strand
AAAGAAACTGAATATCGCCGTGCTTTTCAAAAAAAAAAAAAAAAAAAGAAAGCACAAATTGTGGAGTGTAACTCTCAGAGATGACAAGAAATTGGGGAAAGGAAATTAAGAAATACCCCCAAACATAACCCTTACCGCACTGCCTAAAAAGAAACAAAAGTTCTATAGGAAATTTTGGGGTGAATCAAAAGACCATGATCACCGAAGCCCAAAATATTCAAATCACCTCTATGCAGAACGAACTAAAGCTCAAAATTGCGTCTGTTTAAAGAATACTGAACCTCTTTGTGATGGCGCTCAAAGAATAAAGGAAGGAACATAGAAGTCCTCTCCGGCGCAAATGGTATTTTATTTTTTGTAAGTGAAAATTTTAATTTGGTAATTATTTGTTTAATAAATTAATTAAAATGTATTATAATTCGGCGGCAGAATGATGTTTATAAAATAATTGAAATCAGATAGATTTCTTTTTGTCAGATAATAATTATAAGAAATTTTAATATATTTAAATAAAGTTTTACCATTCCATAGTGTAAGGAGTGGGTATCCCCCATCCTTCGTACTCTTACCCCCCAAAAAATTGGGAGGGAAAGAAGGTTGAACTTGTAAATAAAATTTAAGAATGCTTGTAACACGGGAGCCGAAAAAGGTCTTTCTGTGAACTGGATTAATAAAATTCCCTTCTTTATAGGGAAGAAAATTGTAACGTTGGTTATTTTTAGAATTATTTTTAATAATTTAGAATTTCAAATAGCTATTTTGTGAGGTCTTTATTAATGTAACTGCTGGAGATCTCCATTGTTAAAAATTTTGTATTGTATTTATTAAGTATGGTAATTAGCTTAGGAAATTTGGGTTAGGGATTAAAAAAATATAATTGAATTATTATAATTAGTTATATACGAGTTTATTTTATGTGTCAATAGTAAGATCTGTCTGCTTAAAAGTATTTTTATAATGTTTTATGTTGCCGTCTAATTATATATTTTTCAAATTAATATGAAATCATATTTAAAATTTATCTGAAATAAAGAGAGAAAGATAACTTTCGTGAGGCATACCATAAGGGGGAGGAGCTATGAACTCCTATAGAACTTTGACGTCATCACGAGTGGGTAGGCCTTAGACAAGTTGGAGTATAGCTAAAAATGAAATAAATCTAACGGAATGGTTCTGCCACTTTAAAAAAAATTTTAAATGTATTTTTAGACATGAAGGCGGGTATTCTGATCACCGGGGATGCCCAGATGTACGGCTACCGTCTATAAAACATGCTTTTTATAATCTTTTATTGTTAATATTACAGTATTTATGAGGGAGAAACAAAGCTCCAAACGTGTGTATTATTATGTACGATAAAAATGGCTTACATCTTATAAGATCACACACATAACTATTTTTATCCTTTTGTAATGTTTTTCAAGTATTGCAAAACTCAAAAACATTAATGTAATATACTTGCTTTTGCTTTACACCAAAAGATTAAGACGTCGCAAGTTATTCGGCCAAACAATTTAGAGCCGCATAGGCGTGCCCAGGCATTGTCCCTGGCACGCTAAAATATATTATTTTTGTAAAAACTAAAGGTGTTATTAGATAATTAATATTCTTATAAAGAAGTCTCTTTTAAGTGTCATTTGATACGCTAAGTTCATTCACTAATTGAAATAATTAAGATAAAAACTTAAGAATGTTCAAAAACATTTAGTAAAACACATTCATTTTAGTTAATAGCCCCATTGCAACTGTTCGAAAATACAAACGTATTAAATATTGGAATTTGAGTATTCACGAAGAATATATTCGAAGGGTCTGATGGCCCAATCCTATTTTATTATACAAAATAAAAATTATCTTTTATTATCTTGCGATCAAACTATAATAAAAGAATGTTAATAAGAAAATAACATCAACTATTGTTTATACACCTTCCACCTTATTAATTAGTGTACCCGAGGGGTGAAGGATTTAATTCTATGTTTAATTGATTAATGAACTCATCTACTCGCGCTACATATATATATGGTTATTTTCACGTTTGTTGTTTTTGTTTTTTTGTCTGTTGTTTGTTTTGTGGTATGTGCATGCAAGATGACAGATTTTCACAGACGCGGGCTTACTATCGACTTAACTAATAGCCGTGGCAATGCAATCTAACTCTGATCCGTGGCAATACCACCCTCTCTAACTCTAATCCATCTTTGCTCCTGTTGAGCCCAGATGCTAGATTCACTCCTCTAACTCGTTTAATATGACCAACTACAACTTATTTCATAATTTCTAAAGGGTGGAGTAATTGCCTATGTTAACATAAACACTCCTATAACACGTCTCGAGAATCCCGAATCTCCTAACTCGATGTTCTGGGCTTAAAATCTTTCTCCCTTTTACTACAATAATCTGTTGCTTTTGCTACTGCTTCCCCTAACAGACACAGATTTTCGACGCCTTTTTGAATATCTTACTACTTCTCACGAGGCCTGTTAATCTTCTCATCCAAATATTGAGGTCTTCTATTTAAGCGGGGATTTCAATGTACACACACTGAATGGGGTTCTCTCATGCTGATTTAGGTGGTGCGGACCCGGATGAGTTCGCGATACGACAGCGACCTGGTGCGTCGTCTCCACGAACCCACACACATTCCGGATCGTTCCCACCACAATTCTTGAACACACTTGACTATGTTTCACCACTAGTCTTCTCTCTTAAAATACACCACCTTCGTCCTATTGGTAATCTGACCACAACCTTATTATCTCTTAATTTTAATACTTTCTCTCCAACAGCGTCCATCCTGCCTACGCGTTTTTTTCGGACTTTGATCGGCCGATTGGGGGGCCCTGCGTTGCTTCTACGCTAACTATAATTGGAGTGACTGCTTTGCGTCTGGTGACGCTTCAACTTCTGCCGAAAAGGTGGGGAGCTGTAATCGTTGATTGGGATTGAGCAGGTTCATTCCTTCTTCGACTAAACTTTCTCTCCTATACATTCCAGGTTTCAATGCGTGCTTGTTCTTTGCCATCCAGGTAGAGACAGTGCGTATCGGGGGTGCAAAAATTCTCGTTCTCCTACCACTCTGGCTAATTTTCATTCTGCTAGAAATTGTTGCAAGGATACTTTTCGACGAGCAAGCGGGCTTTATCAAACGAAAGTGTGCTAACCTCCTTGGTTCTCCTGCTGACAAATCTTTCAGGCCTCTTGCCAAAAACATCTTCTAAAACAACTTCTGTAAATTGTCTTTCCCCTTCTTTTTCGCCTCATGTTCTGTTGCTAATTCTTCCAACTGAAAAGCCAAATCTCTTCGGCCACCTATTTTCCTCTAACTCAACCTGGACAATTCTGGCAATTCTCATCCTCCTCCTTCTCCTTCTCAGTCAGACAAATGTCCCCATGATCCATTTCGATCGGGCATGGCTCCTGAGATCTGTACGAACGTTAGGAAGGCGGGTGCCCGGATTTGGCTTCCTCCCGAGTTTGAGGGAGTGTGTTTCCGTGCTATCCCCGCCCCTCGATTCAACTATATTCTCTATGTCTCTATACTAGCACTTTCCCTCAGTGTGGAAGCACGACATGTCCAACCTATCCCGAAAAAGGAGCCGCTCTGATCCTTGTCTAAACTATCGCTCTTGTATTCTAACTAAGATCTTTGAAACTCTTTCTCAACATCTCATTTCTTACATCACTGCGAATCTCATTCACTCTTTCGATGCGCCGTACGGCTTTCGGCCGCTGAGGTCTACTGGCGACGTATACTTCCTATCTTACTGATTTTATGGTTTTCCGCCATTAGGAATTACGGGGAGACTTGCGTGGTGGCGCTGACATATCCAAAGCATTTTGACCGGGTATGGCACGCGTCACGCGTATGGCAAGCTCCCCTCCTGGTTTCCTTTCTTCGTTTCTTTGCTTTACTTATGTCTAGTTTTCTTTCAATCGCTCAATATCGGCTGTTGTGATGGGGCGACTTCTTCTTCCTTTTCTGTCATAGTGGTGTTCCTTCAGGGTTTCTGTCTTATCTCCTACCTTATTCCTACTTTTCATATAATGATTTCTCACCTGCACATCTCCTCTATTCACTCTTATGCCGATGACTCGGCCCTTCATCTTCAACTTCATTTCAATTCTGCCCTTCTTTTACTTCTAGAATTGCCTCTCTTCTTAATCTTTCCGATCTATTCTCGCTGATCTGATAGAATTCCGGGTGGGGTCGTCTAACCTTGTGAAATTCATTCTTTAAAAACTCAACTTCTACAAATCTCCCCTTCTAAGACACCTTCTAACTTTCTATCTCTTTCGACGGCTCTCTGGTCTCTCCTGTTGACAAATAAACATCCCTTGGCCTTACATAAACAAAAAAATGTCTTGGAAACCTCACATCACAACGGTTCTGGGGCTCAAAGAAACTGGGAGTTCTGTTTAGACTGCGGACTTTTTTTCCTCTTCTCGAGTTGCCCAGCATATCAAGGGCCTCATCCGCCCTTTTATGGGTACTGCTCTCATATCTGGGGGGGCCTCTGGTTTCACCGGCAAAGGCCAAAAGGCCAAAAGGCTTATAAAATGTTCTGTACTTTCCGCTTCACTTGACCCTTTTCATCTTTGCGGCGCGAGTTGGTACTTTCGAGTCTCTCTCTCTCTATAAGGTAACTCCTCTGGACCAGTTAGGTGCTCGAGGGAGCTTATCACCCGCGTACCTCCACCTTTACGTCGCCCTCGTAGCACAAGGGGTCTGTGTCTGCACATGAGTTTTGTGTTGATGTAGTTAACTCCAGCTAGACTCCCTACTGCGGTGTCTTCCTTCTTATACTCTGAACTAACATCTGTTTCTGTGGAATTCTATAACTTTGCTACTTTTCGGTCAGATTTGCCAGCTTGCACGTTACAAATTTCTACCCCCATTATTATCCAAGCCTGCGTGCTGTGGCCATTCATCTGCTCACGTTAATTACTCTGATTATTTTGTAAATTCTCGATTGTAGATTGCAATCCCCTCCTCTCAAGCTATGAATAGAGCTCTGCCGTGAGTGGTGTGTAACAACTGTTAAAAAATTATATATATATATATAATATATTATATATATATATAATAAAATTATATTATATTATATATATATATATATATATAATATATATATTATATATATATATTATATTATATATATTATTATATATATATATTATTATATATAATTATATATATATATATTAATATATTATATATATATATATTATATAATATATATAATATATAAGTATGTCATCATCCTGATAAGTTCAGGCATTATTCTAGAGAACTTAATTAAATATCAAGCTACACGATAAATTATAAATTATCATTAATAATATATATCATGTATAATCATTATAACCCATTTTACCACGGACAGTTATCGTAAAAATTAGAAATTAGCCACAAAAATTATTTAAAAAATAATTGTATATAAATTTAATATTAAAAATTAATTTTATTTTAGAGAATATATATGAAAGAAAAATGTCTCTGGAATCCAGAATAAAGTTACACTAGCAAAAGCTATAGAAAAAAGAAGGTTCACTATAATTTTTGATTTATTTTTATTCATAATCAAGTGTACAACTCGACATACCCACGCGCGATTAAAACAATCAAGAAACGATGACGATGGCAGTTATCTCCTATGGTGATCTATGGTCTTCATCATCTTCATCCTGGAACCTGAGTCATGTTCCCGCTCGGCGTGGGTCGGCAATCAAATCTCGGCCAAGCCCTTCTGTCTCTCCGTCGGTTCGAACCCCCTAATATATAATAAAGTATATGAAAAGAAAAAATAACATTTTCTCCAAAGCGTAAAAATAAATGGTATTGGCAACTTTTGCTCTCGAGACTTTTTTTTTTAAGTTTCTTCCGATGAAATTTACTTCCTAAAATCCAAAAACTGTTACATTGTCATCTTTGCGCATGTATAGCTGATTATTAAGTTTACTGGATTATTTCACGAGAGTGATGTAACTGGCTATGCACAACAAAGTGAGTATTTGAATAGAAATCCAGCATTACCTAACCTACTTATAATTATACCTTTTAGCGTGACAGCGCTCTCGGAGTCAGAAAATACCACCCTAGAGCTTCATAGATAATATCCGCGACGGTAACCCTCACTATATAATATTAATTTATAATTATATATATATATATATATATATATAATTAGATATATTTAATTATATATAAATATATATATTATATAATTATATATATATATATATATATATTATATAGTATATATATATATATATTATATATATATAATATTATATTAATATATATTAAAAATAAATATAAGTATATATAATATATATATATAATATTATATATTAGACTCCTTTTTTAAACTTCAATCATGACATTTATTTATATTTACTGACAATGAATGTAGTCATTTCGAAACAAAAAAACTCAGCTTATTAACTTAAACTTAAAATATAAGAACTATCATACGAAATAAATTTAATATTCAATATTTATTTATTGAAGTTCGAAAAAAAGTTACCAATATTTAAGAAATACCAATTCTTATATATTTGAACATTTTATGATATGCGCTGTGACAAAAAAAAAGCAATTTAAATATATATGCTTATAATATGACGAAAATTAAAAACGATTCTAATGAAATCGGTATTAATTAAATATACAAAGAAGTACATATTTTTAAATATACCTTTTAAAAAATATTCTAGACCCATTGATTGTATAATATTACTTTTTAATACCTTCTATTATTACATCATTTTAATTTCATATTTTAAATAAATTAAATAACACGTAAGTTATCTCATAAATAATGTTTTTGTTCTAAAGAATATTAACAAGTACAACGTGATTATAAAAATAAAATCAAAGGTATATAAATATATAATATTATTTAATTAAATAGTTTATTACGGGCACTTACAATAAAATCTGTAAAAAAAATTATATATTATTCATACAATATTCTTCAACGATATTATAAATTTAGGAATTAGAAAAGTTTCTTAAGCAATAATTAATATAAATAAATTTATAAGCTGCCAGATGAAATTTTAAATAAATTATTTAAGTTATTCATTTGTTCTTGACATTCCTTATGAATGAGTTACACTATAATTCTTGAACATAAATAAAATGATATTATTATTATAATATTAGTATTATATAAATTATTATAGATATATATAATACTTAATTAATATATATATCATATATATATAATATATATATATTATAGTATAATATATTATAATATATAATATATTATCATATAATAATATATATATATTAATATAATATATGATATATATATATATATATCTATATATATTTAATATATATATATATATATATAATATAATACTAATTAATATGACCTTTTATGTTTTGTTTTATCGTAACTCCGAGGTCAGTTTATGATATATTTTTTTTTAAGTATAATATTTTTAGTAAACGTCATTTAAAATCAATTTAAGTGGTAATATTTGATGTGAGTAACATTATATCACCAATAAATTATTTAGTTACCCTCGTTATGTAAAGATTTTACACTCTCAATAATCTAATATGTGTAAATATATTTTATATAACTACACAGATAAACATTATTGATAGAGACGTAGGATGACCACATCTAAGTATAGCAAAATACCAAGATAATTAATGATATGTCGATGACGTAATTAAGTATAGCAAAATACCAAGATATTAATGATGATACGTATAGGTGACGTCATTTAGTATAGCAAAATACTATCATTAAAAAATGACGACGTAATCTTACTTCCCCTACTTAGATTAGAGTAGATTGGTCTCTTGCTTGGATAGAACGCTCCTGTTCTTTCTTGGAGTTAAATATTTGGGTTGATAGCTACAAACGAGTGTTGTACCTATCGTCCCACCTCGCGTCCATTTAATAATTAGACAGAGAGTAATATAGGAAAGTCACTCCACACTTTTTTCATAGATCACAGATCACCGGCTCACGAGAGCTCAACAGCCCAATTAATTTTTATACATTATTTAGATATACATAACCTTTATAATTCTGTTCCAACTCATGATAAATTCGATTATATCTGTAAGTCTAACTCCGATACTGTTTCCGAGTTTCTTCTACCGTAATTCTCATTTCTATCTTATTTACATAAATGTGTTATATGTGCTTGTAACCAATATTATTTGAAAAATATTTCGACGACTGAACAGATTTAGCATATCGACTCCTTATTACCACCCCGAGATGCCATCTAAGCGTAGAATAAACCATTTAAATATGTGATATGTTAGGATCGGGAATGCGATCCAACTCAGGACACCCTCGTTGTTTTGCCAAAGTTGAAGCCACCAGATTACTATTATTAAGTACCATTATAAGCTATTTGCCAATATGTTTAAAAAAAATGTAAACTCTACCCTGTGTGATATATAAGTATTATAGTCCCCGTTGAAGAAGATCACATAGTAACTGTCGAAAATAATGACCATCCTAAACTTGTGGGTCCATATATTTCTACAGTAGTCACTATGTAGTGATTATTAAATATATTAATTTACCTAATAAAACATCCGCCCTATTATTTTATAGCAGTAAGAGTTAATAATAGTGACTAACATTATGCTGAAAAACTCTAGAGAAAATATTGGAAAAGGTTATGTCTATCACACACATATACACACTAAACAACATACACATAACATCAATCAACAATCACATACAATAACACGCATATATTATATAATTATATATATAATTTATATATATAATATATATAAATTTAATTATATATATTATATATATATGTATATTAATATAATAATATATATACTATATATAATAATATTATATATTATATATACTATTATATAATATATAATATATATATATATAATACTATATATATAATGTATGTATATATATTAATAATATCATTTCTTGAGCTATCATACTAAAAATACAATATTATAAAAATAATAGACTTGTTCCGAATATTAATATAAATATCCTTTTTAAAAATTTAAAAAATTCAGTTGAGACCCAAAATTTGTGTATTTTAGGCTATCCATATATATATATATTAATACATATATATACAGAAATAAGTTTGAGTTAAATATATAAAATAACAATTTGGATTCTTATCTACTACTTTCGGTTCCTGCTGAGCTCCAACCTCTTAAAAGTTAACTTTACTACTTCTTATTTGTTCGTGTGAAAAATAACTTATATATATCTATGTTATATATAGTAGTCCAAAATAGCTTTATTTATAGTAATATAGTCGAATAATAATGAACTTTTTATTCATAGTTTAGCTTATATAATAATAACATACTCAATTATAACTAACTTTTTTTACTACTTATTACTATAGTGATTATTGTGTGTGTAGAATGTAGTGATAGAGTATCAGTTAGAGTATATGTATTGGATTGATTAATCGTATAAATAACCTCAATTAACACCTTGGTTTAGTTTCACACTCTTGGTGAATGAAAATAAAATTCCTAATAAACTCATGCACTTGCGGGCTCAAGCACGGTCGAATTTACAATCCGCAACAATAGAATTTGACTTGTTTACAGATACGTCTATACTAAATTAGCGACACATCCACGCCATTGTAGATCTCTAGTTATTATAAGATCTATTCTAGTATAGACTTCAATCTAAGATGGCATACAAGAGAGCGGTCGTGGGGATCTTCTCGCAACCCCACACCACGACTCTAAATGAAGAGATCCTGATCGTTATCCCAACACCTTTTTTATCTTGTTTTATCCTTCCCACATACTCAGTAGACTATGTGCTTCCATACTCTGCAACCTGACCTACACATCCTAGTTACCATAGTGGAAAAGTAAAATCCTTTACGGGAAGTATATACTGCATATTAAGTAGTGATTCTTATCAGATCTTCATATATCAGATGCAACGGATTTTGAGAACGAACGAGCTTGGTAGTTTTAGGAAATTATCAGGGTACACCTTTAGATTAAAGCACTAATTGTAGATACTCACTGATTAACATCCTAATATATTCCAACTAACTGTCCTTGAGTAGTCGTAGATTGTTGTCATAGGTTTAGTAACAGATCTTAGTCGTAGCTTTCTTAAATTTAGTGTGAATGTGAGGGGTTTTGGTCTTCTGGGTAATTTTTCGAGAGTCGCCACTTAGATTTTCCCTTGTGGGTTAACTTTTCAGTTCTCCTTCACTCCCCTTAACATACATTTAAATTTTGAGTGGCGCGCCGGCAACAGGACGTCTGAATTAAAACTGTATGTCTGGAAAGCCGCGCATCCTTGAATATTACCTAACGCAATTCGCTGAGACTCGCAGCACGGTTGTTCCGATATGAGTGCGCGAGACTAGGTCATCCTTGTTCTGCCGCCATACTCTGGGCTGGATCTCGCCTTTGTGACACGGCTATAAAGTACCGTGTACCAAAAAACGAAGCAAGTTCGCGCACACTTTCTCAACATCTCTCTAATGCAGCTCATCTCATCGTGTGTGAGTGAGCATTTTTTTTTCTCTTACAGAATTCAAGCTGAATGAACCCTTCTAGAGTTGTGTACTCCCAAGTTTAATGCAGGGTCCGAGCAGGACGAAGCCAAGCCCAAGGAGAGAATAGCTCATCATTCTCCCACCGACCAGTTGCGAACTAGGACCTCGCTTTGTTTGGCAGGTGCTCTACCACTGAGCTACTAGGGGCTATTTGTGTATACTTACCTTAGCCTTCTATTGCTTGAACACTAACTCTCTATTCATTTTGTTTTTGTTTTCATTATATTGTGAAATATTGAACCATATCATAACTTAATAATGGCTTCTTCCCACAGATCTTCGGTTGAAAGGGGTTTGAATGGAGATGGTATGGGTTTGAGTAGAGATGGGAGTGCTTTGGGAGCCCAGGTTCGTGTGGAGGTTGAAGCTTTTGTGGATGTGGAGAAAATACCTTCACCAATACAGAGATGTTGAGATTTATTAAAGAAACTGATAGTAAAGAAACTAAAGATAGAGTAACAGATTCTCTTTGAAATCCATATACAGGATCTGCGATAGGACCATCTAGTGGAGATAACGTATCAGAATTCTTAAAAACGGTCACTCAAGAATTAGAATTTCTTAGAGAGGAAATTGTTGCATGCTCAACTACAACAA
The DNA here is from genome assembly GCA_015478945.1 of Trachelipus rathkii. Lineage (NCBI taxonomy): Eukaryota > Metazoa > Arthropoda > Malacostraca > Isopoda > Trachelipodidae > Trachelipus > Trachelipus rathkii. The sequence goes on along the minus strand of JABUQX010094483.1, from coordinate 7,499 downwards.
CCATTTTCAGAGCAACAGATGCATCAATCCGCTCAGGTTGTTCCCAGCGTCGCTGTTACTACACCAATGGATAATCTGAATACTGAGTTCACCTTGATGAACTTTGGCTCTCCAATGGAATCACCCTTACAACAGTCTGTACATCAGCAGCAGCAGAACTTCACAACAGCACACATATATGGAGTGTCACCCTCTGATGTCATATACGACGAACACTACACCTCTACATACACAACCGACTGTCGTGACTTACATACAGACCTATATACATTTAAATCAGGGTATGCAACCCTTGACATCAAGTGTAAATACAATGCCTTTTATACCTGCAGTCTCGTTACCTCAATCTCAATATACTGGGAGGGGACCTTCAGTTCAATATGACAACAGGTATAATATGCCGCCGACTTCAACATACCCAAATAAAGAAAACAGGAAATGCTCAGTTCTTTGCACCAACATAGTTAGAGTTTATGAAGTTTTTTTTGAAGTTTAGATTTTTTTTTCATTGGAAACTTACGTGAGTCATTAACTTTGAAATATTTTGGATAATTCAATAAATTTTTGAAGTAACTTTTTTGAAATTTAGATTTTTTCATTGGAAATAAAAATAAAGATTAACTTTGAAATAATTTAGGATAATTCGATAAACTTTTGAAATAACTTTTTGAAATTTAGATTTTTTCATTGGAAACTTACATGAGTTATTAACTTTGAAATATTTTGGATAATTCGATAAATTTTTGAAATAAATTTTTGAAATTTAGATTTTTCATTGGAAATTCAAATAAATATTAACTTTGAAATAATTTTAGAATAATTCGATAAATGTTTGAAATAACTTTTTGAAATTTAGATTTTTCGTTGGAAATAAAAATAAAAGATTAACTTTGAAATAATTTCAGACGATTTGATAACTTTTTGAAATAACTTTTTTAAATTTAGATTTTTCGTTGGAAATAAAAATAAAGATTAACTTTGAAATAATTTTAGGATAATTCGATAAACTTTTGAAATAACTTTTTTAAGTTTAGATTTTTTCATTGGAAACTTACATGAGTCATTAACTTTGAAATATTTTGAAATAATTCAATAAATTTTTGAAACAACTTTTTGAAATTTAGTTTTTTCATTGGAAATTAGAATAACTTGTTAACTTAGAAATATTTTGAAATAATTCGATAAATTTTTGAAACAACTTTTTGAAATTTAGTTTTTTCATTGGAAGTTTGAATAATTTAATAACTTAGAAATATTTTGAAATAAATTGATAACTTTTTGAAGCACATTTTTGAAACTTAGATTTTTCATTGGAAATTAAAGGAAATTAATAACTTTGAAATATTTTGAGCCGATTTGAAAATTTTTTTTAAATAGCTTTTGAAATTTAGTTCTTCATTTGAAATTAGAATAGCGTTAACTTAGAAATATTTTGAAGTGATTCAATAAATTTTTGAAACAATTTTAGGTGGAAATTAAAACACATGATTAACTTGGAACTTTTGGAATCACTTTTAAACTGAGTTATTCAATTTCATTCAATAATTTAGAAGAGCTTGATAAATTACAATAGAAACATTGATAATTTGGGTTTGATTTTAAAATAAACTCGTGGAATTGACATAACTTGACCAAGATCTAATTAATTGGTCGCTGATTAGGAAGTTAACTTGAATTAACTGTGAAGCATTTGAGAACACAGGAATAAAGTGGAGTTCGGATACTTATTTATGCGGATGTCTGGTCGATTAATTTGACATTCTAATATTTTCAATATTCAGAAAGCCGATTGCACATTTTGATATTTTGCTATATTTTTTTTTATTGATTTTCTTTAATAAAGTCTTGTATATAAAAGTACCTGAACATATATGATATATTTTTATTTTCGTTTGTAAATAAAGTTGAATTTTAATTATTTATTTTACTGATACTTGAAAGATTGAAGTAAAGATATAGAAAGTTCTTAATTAATGCTGCTCTGAGTTGAGAAGGAGAGTATAAGCATAGTCACTGGTTGACATTGATCTGAAAGGAAAACTAACTACAAGGTTATTAAAGTACAACATAGAATAAGGTCTTTTAACTACAACAGATAAAAAGATAAAAATAAGGGTAAATAAGAAAACACAATAGGAAAGTTTAATCAAGATTAAAGCATTAAAATAAAACTGACTTTTGTTTTGTAAGCACAACGCTCTGTTTAGTAAGAATAACACCACTATATGATCATACAGTTGATTAATTTCGTTTGATTTTTCTATTCTCTCGCTGGAAGTTTTCTTTTTGTAGTGTGGTCAAAGTAAAAGATATACGGGCCATACATTGAGAGTTAACACCGCACTACTACAATATGTCTCCGATTTATTTTCAGAATATGATTCTAGTCAATGGTCGACTAGCACCCACCATGATGGAGCTAAACGAATTCGATTTTGAGATTCATCACGTTGCCGGTAAAAGCAATGTTGTAGCCGATGCCCTCTCGCCAATAAATCCTAATTCTGATTCTCCTCCGTCTGATCCTTCTGCACAACCATTGGTGGACTTTGTCCCTGATAGATTTTTTGTACTCAAAGTTGCGGGAGGTGACAATTTTTTATATCGTTGTTTCTCGATCTATCTATATGGTTCTGCTGAACGTCAAGGAGAACTTCGAACTGCTGTGATAGAGGAACTCCGTAAACACCCTCAGATGTATCGGTTACAAGAACAACATGTATAGAAGTTACAACTTCTCCAGCTTCCAGGACAATTGCTCATTCCAGAGGTGATCAATTCCTTTTGTGAAATTGTTAAGATATCTGTATTCATCTATTATAATGATAATCACCTAATAGTCCATGGAAGTCAGTTTTCCACCAATGTTTGTTGTCTTAAGAGTCTAGGTGGCATCCACTACAACTATCTGATGCCTACCACCTACCACTCTGAACAATAATTCTTCATCAGATTTTCAGTAATGAGTTTACAGACTTGACTTCAGATATTTTCAACATTTTCATCAAGTCTTCAATGTTCTTCACTATCACATGTTCCTGTGGTACTTCATTCTCTATTCGTTCTCTCTGCTTCATTATTTTGTTCTGTCCCCGTTTTTCAGAACTTTTGTGGGAATGTAAGTTGTATGGGTTGTGGTAGGAATACGTGGGTTGTGGTTACAATGGTGATACATTCACTCACCTCATCCTCTATTCATTCCTATCAATTTTCAAAACACACTCTTACACTCATTAAAATCATTCTTTACAGTCATCTCAGCTTCACTGATTACAAAGCCTCTCAGATCTATAAGAACAGAGTGTTGGCCCACATGTATGTATTATAATTTTATATTTTGAAACATTTAATCAGAAAGTTCTGATTTTTAACTTCCCTGTTAGGATTACTTTCATATTTCATCTTATTTTTAAGATTCTCCATTACCAGAGTTGATGATTTGCCTCGTCGTAATTCAACCTATAACCTATAATAAGCCAACAACTCGTATGTTCTTCTTAAACACATCATTTCCTTTTGCTTAACAAATACACTTTTGTATATATTTAATTTTAGTATATATTTAATGGCGCTAAAGGCAGAAAAATAATATTTAATTGTTAAATTGTCTATTTAAATATATAATTACTTAAAATTAAATTAAAAATAAAGCACCTAAATCAATTAAATTATGTTTATCAGATTATTAAATAAGAAATTAAATAAAATTTGAAATTAAAATGTTCCAACTTAACTTAGATTTATTTGATGATCATTTAATTAAAATTGTTAACAGAATTGTTTATTATTGTTTAATTAACAGAATTATTATTAATTGAATTGAATTAAAATTGAATTAAAAATTTAGTTATTTTATTGATGGAACAAGTAATTGCAATTTTTGTAAAACATCTACTCAGATGCAGTAATAGAATGTCTTCCCATCAGAACCGACTACCATTCCCTGAGTATCTCCAGGGAGTCAAAAGCATAATGACTTCTGACGTGGATTTTCTTCTGATTTGGAACCTTACAACATTAGCCTGGCAGAAGAAAGCCATCACTAACAGTGACAATTTAACTGCTTCAGTAATAGAGCCTGCGCTAAACTTATCCATAGAGGAGGTTCCATCTCTTACGGAACAGATAAAGAAATATGCTAGAAAAAAGAATCTGAGAGTGAGAGTATATCTACTGATCCCTCCAATTAAAGATCTCTATGTCTTCAATCAGAAATGCATTACGAAGGCATGGGGACCAGCTTTTGCAGACCATCTAAAAGACAATGCTACTTTGTCACCTCAGATGATTAGGGTACACTCTATTAATGCTTTCGTCAAGTTCGAGGACCTAGCATATTCTCATTACAAATGGATTGGGAAAACTACTTTTCGAGATAGTGAGGTGTTCGACTACTACTATGGAACACATAAAAGAAGCCTGGAGTTTAAAACCTCACCACATGGCAAATACATCAAGAAGAAGAAATGCTTTTTAGAATCTCTGATGATATCTGATGGACTCCATGCAAACAGATTGTTCCTTACCTAGTTCCTCAGAAAATACAGAAGCTTCTTCACTTCCACACAACCTAGGCTTTCTAACCATTCTGATTGTCGTCCTGTAGCAAGTCGCAGGCCTTCAGCCATCTCTAGAAGTGAGGAAAGGGATCAAATCATTCAGTCTATTATTGAACCCTCTCGACCGTCTACTTCTAGAACACTGTCCAACATACTGAGGTCCTCTGAGGATTTTAGTATTTGCTAAAAATCTAAACAATAACATTGCGTTGGGTGGAGGGGAGATCATTTCGGTATTCTCTAACGATCTGGAGCAACTAATTGTGAAGCCTACACACATTCGGATCGTCCCAGCCAATTCTTGAACACTCTTGACCTACACCTGAACTGCACGTCCTTCTCTCTAAACCACCACCTTAGTCCTGTCAGTGAAATCCCACAGCTATATGCCAATTTTGTCTTTGTCTCAGCAGCTCCATCCTGCCCTATGCATTTTTCTGGCACTTTAATCGGGCTGACTGGGGCACATTGTGCGTTGCTTCTACGTAACTGCATTGGTGACTGCTGACTCTGAAGATGCTTGGAAACACCGATCTCAGAGTGGGAGCTGTAAGCTCAGTTTGATGAGATGACTGAGTTCCATTCTTCTCTTAACTAAATCTTTTCCTCAAAAAAATCCTTGGTTTGGATGTTTATTGTTTCTCAGCCATTCAGGTGAGACAGTGCACATCGGGTGTGGAAAAATTCTCATTAGCAGGGCATTCTCCACTAATTTTCATTCAGCTAGAAATGGTTTTGCAAGGATACTCTTAGACGAGCAAGGAGGGCTTTCATCAAAGTGCGCTAACCCTTGGTTCTCCTACTGACAAATCTTTCTGGCTCTTTTAAAAACATCTCTAACAACTATAAATCATCCTTTCCTCCTCTTATTCGCTCCAACTGAAAATTCCAATCTCTTGAGGCCTCCCTATTTTCCTCTAACCCAACCATGGACGATTCTGGCATTCCTCTTCCTCCTCTTCCCTCCCACTCCTCCTCCTCTCAGTTGTCTCTATGCCTTTACCTTTGCCTGTGATTACATTGATGACGGGTGCATGGGCTTCTGAAATCTATGAGCAGTAAGGAAGGCGGGTGTCCCGGATGGCATTTCTCCCTACAGGTTTTTGAGATAGTGTACTTCCGTACTGACCCCGCCCCTCGTTCCAACTATATTCTCTATGCCTCAAACTAGCACTTTCCCTCAGTTGGAAGCACGCACATGTTCAAACTATTCCGAAAAAAGGAAGCAGCTCTGATCCCTTCTAACTATCGCCTATAGCTCTAACTTGTATTCTATCTACAGATCTTTGGAACCCTTCTCAACTCTCACTTTAGACCATCTGGAATCTGTTCCCTTTCCAGTTGCCAGTGCGGCTTTGGCGCTCGAGGATCTACTGCCGATATACTCCTCTTTAACAGTTTATGGTTTCCGCTCTTAGGAACCCCAGGGAGACTTGCGTGGGGGCGCTTGACATATCCAAATTGACCGTTTTATGGCATGCGTCTGCTCTCAAACTCCCCTCCTTTGGGTTTCCTCCTTCTCTATATGACAATACAGCTTTCTTTCAGAATTAAGCAATATCGATAATTTGTTGATGGGAGACTTCTTCTTTTCTGTCAATAGTGGAGAATTGTTCCTCAGGGTTCTGTCTTGTCTTTCCTACTTTATTCCTGCCTTTCATAGTGATCTCACCTGCACATTTAACTCTATCACTCATATGCTGATGACTTGACCCTTCATTCTTTAATATTTTCAATTCTGATCCCTCTCTTTTACTTCTAGAATTGCCTCTTGTCTTAACCTTTCGATTATATTCTGCTGATCAGACCAGAATTTCGGGTGGGGTATTCTCAGCTTTACTGGCAATTTAATTCTTTAAAGAACTTCTTAACTTCCAAATCTCCTCTCTAAGATACCTTCTTTCCTATCTCTTTTCGACGGTTCTCTCGTCTCCTGCTGACAACAAACATTCTTGGCCTAAACATAAGCAAATATCTTTGAAACAAATAGCATCAGAATTTAACTCCCCTCCCTCAAAGCAGAGTTCTAGTTTGGAGCTAGAGACTTTTTTCCTCTTCTCAGTTGCTCCAGCTATACAAGGGTCTCAGCATCCGCCCTTGTATGGAGTACTGCTCTCATATCTGGGGGGGCTCTGGTTTCCACACGGCTTTGGATATGAGGTCGAGTCCAAAGGCCAAAGGCTTATAAGCTATGTGCTTTTCTAGTTTGCCGACCCTCCTTGACCCTCTAAAGGCCTCTATCTCGAGCTATCTCTTTCTATAGGTACCGTAGCAAGTGCTCGAGGAAACTTTCCCTCGCGTGCCACCACCTTTACCGCGCCCTCGTAGCACAAGAGGTGCTGTGTTGGCACATGAGTTTAATGTTGATATTAGTAACTCCTAGACTAGTTCGCTCGGTGCTTCCTTCTTTCCTGCCACCTCTGTTCTCTGGAATTCTCTTCCATGTTCTGTGTTTCTATTCAATTTAATCTCCCCTCCTAGCTAAAGCCTCGTCCTATTATAATCTGCGCAATTTTGCATTAGATGTGAATATTTGAGACGTTCAACACCCCCTTCTTGAATAGGCTCTGCCGTAGAGCGGCAGAGTCAAGTGTTAAAAAATACACACATCACAGCCGCCTTCCAACACTTACAGGCAGTCTATTCACAGAAGCAATCACTCTTCTGTGCTTCTTGCATTAGAAAGCTGCTGGGATGCAGCCATGCCTTACATTGGCAAGCATTCCAACTTCTCTGTCGCACTGAAGCAAGAATGGCCTCGGGCTAAATATTCCTGCACCTTCCATTGGTTCAGAAACCATACAAATACTTTCCTGACCAATTACAATTACCTCAAGATTAAGAGGCTATGTGGTAATATATATATATATATATATATATATATATATATATATATATATATATATATATATATATATATATATATATACTATATACTCT
>JABUQX010094482.1:27500-30710 GCA_015478945.1 Trachelipus rathkii | reverse complement strand
TAACTTCGTTCAGCTCAATTTGGGGTGTTTAGCCGTTTCGCATTTATCGTGAAACGCTCGCGTTTTTCGTGCGCCGCTTCAAACTGCATTTTATCCAAACCAGTTTCTTCTGTAATCACTCTGATAATGAACCGGCGGTCTCTCTCCATCACAACTGTAACAATTTCCACATTTTCGTCGTTTGTTGACGAGATTGGTCTTCCACAACGAGGGTCGTCTTCAACAATTTCTCGGCCCTCTTTGAAAGCTTTGTGCCACAAAACCATAGTTCTTGATAAGTGGCATCCCGTTTAAAGAAGTAAATGTCTTAGTGGCAGTCTTGTTACGTTTCACATAGTATTTGATAGCGTACCGCTGTTCAATATTTACCTGCATCGCGAAAACATATCGAGAATAGAAAACACGCACATACACAAAAAGATGTAGTGCAAAAACCTAATGAGGCTAGTAGAAACATATGTAGTGCAAAATTGACTTTATAAATATGGTTAAAAATAGTACAGATATGTAGCCTAGGTAACTAGCTACCCACTTGTATACGTCACGAAGGGCTACATTACTCAGTCGTTTATGGGATATTCAGCAAACCTACTTTTGGGACAGAGGAGTATATCCTAAATATTTAAACTCAGCTCACCATCCAGCATAACTTTACACAGAGGAATGTCCTCACTCACAATCATAACCTTACTCTTATCTACCTTTACTTTCAAACCCTTCCTTTTACACACCCTGCCAAATCCCTCAACCAATTCTCTCAAACTCTCTTCAGATTCGCCAAACAAAACCAAATCATCCTCATATAATATATAGGGCACTCTCCACTATCTTCAATTCTCCATCACTCTAACACCTACCCATGCTAGCCCAACCACTAATTTTTTCATAATTACACCCATGGACAAATTGAATAACCAAGGAGACAAAACACATCCCTGCTACACTCCGCTATTAATATTAAACCAATCACTTTCAAGTCCATTTAATCTTATACACACTTCACTAGCGTCATACATTCTTTTGATATCATTCAGAAGCCTACCAGCAATAACATATATAGCTAACATCTGCCATAGACCCTCCCTATTAATTCTATCATATGCCTGTTGCAAATCAATAATAACTAAATACAATTTATTCGTCTGATCTCTCATTTTCTCAATCATTTGTTCCAATGTAAAGATTTGATTCACACATCCTCTACCATTTTTTAACTCACCTTATTCTTCACCAATCAGTCAATCACTCAATCGCCACACTCTTTCGACCAAAATACCAGCGTATATCTTCCCTACATCTGTCAACAAACTAATTCCCTTATAATTAATACAGTGCCCCATATTCCCCTTACTATTATTTATATATATATATATATATATATATATATATATATATATATATGTAATATATATATATATATAAATATATATATATATTATTATATATATATATATATAATATATATATATATATATATATATATAATATTATATATATATATATATATAATATATATATATATATATATATATATCTATATATATATATTTATAATATATAATAATAATATATATATATATATATATATATATATAATATATATATATATATATATATATATATATATATATATATATATATATATATATATATATATATATATGCATAAAAATAATATATATATATATATATATGTATATATATATATATATATAAATAAATATATATATATATATATATATATATATATATAATTGGTCTGTTTGTATGCGTGATTGCCATTTAGACTGCAGAGAGAGAGAGAGAGAGAGAGAGAGAGAGAGAGAGAGAGAGAGAGAGAGAGAGAGAGAGAGAGAGAGAGAGAATGTTTGCACATTATTCAGCGATATGCTTTAAACCCGTTGTTGGTTAGCATGTTTTGTTTATACATTCTCCTTTACATATTTAAATTTATACTGCCATAATTGTAAACTCTTTTAATTAAATTTAAAATTCTTTATATTTTAATTAAAGCGAAACCAAATTAAAATTTGCTCCCTTCTAGATGTTGAAAAAAGAAAAAAAGCAATGTGGAATTTAAAATTTCAAGTTGGCTACTCGAGGCCAACGCTCTCTCTTTGGCATGGCCTATTAATTTATGCAAAGTATTTTTACTTATTTGTTCATTTATTATTTATATTTTAATCTTACTATTTTATTTATTTTCATTACTTCTTTAATAAAGATGGAGTGCTCTTAAATATTTACCATTATTCTATGGATAAATTTTAAGTGTGAGAGTACATTTTAATTAACGAATACCATATATATATATATATATATATATATATATATATATATATATATATATATATATATATATATATATATATATATATATATATATATATATATATATAGATATATATAACTATATCTCTCTCTCTATATATATATATATATATATATAGAGTGAGAGAGAGAGAGAGAGAGAGAGAGAGAGAGAGAGAGAGAGAGAGAGAGAGAGAGAGAGAGAGAGAGAGAGAGAGAGAGAGAGAGAGAGAGAGTTTCAAAATGCTTTTTTGACGAGACATCTACCATAGATGAGGACATATTGAAGTCATCATGCTTTCATAAACACATTATACAGGTGTTTGAATGTGTTTTAAATCAAAACTGATGAATGGTAAAGATATTCCAAATTTTTTGGTAAAGGAAAGAATTTAATTCAATATTTCTGTGTGAAAATTTTACTAAGATTAAGTGATAATTTGCTCAAAAACATGTCAAATAATTTCTCTAACAGAAGACAAGTGTATTAAAATAAACATAAATTTTATTAGGTATAATATAATATTGTATTGAAACAGGTTGGACAAAGAATATGCTTTCACACAAGATTGTCTTGAAATCTAATTCAACGGTTCTTTTAACCTTTTTAGACCGCAACCCAAAATTAATAGGACGATCAGCTTCACTACTATGGTCCTATTTTGAAATTAAAAAGCATATATATATATATATATATATACATATATATATATATATATATATATAAATATATATATATATATATATATATATATATATATATATATATATATATATATATATATATATATATATATATATATATAATATATTGAGAAAAAAAAAAATAAATAATAATTTACCTAGAAACCTTTCATAAAACAATTTTCGAAAACAATGTTCACAATAGTTCAGCGCATC
>JABUQX010094482.1:2500-5000 GCA_015478945.1 Trachelipus rathkii | reverse complement strand
CCCCTCCCCCACCCACTTCATTCAATAATCCACTAAAATACTCCCCCCACCTCTTCCTCACCCTATCCTCTCCTCCTATCCACTCCCCATCTCCTCCCTTGATCCTCTCCCCCAACCCCTCCTTCTTCTTCCTTTTTTTATTTACTTCTTTCCAGAACATCTTGCTCCCCGATTCGAAATTTTCCGTCACTTTTCTACACCATTCATCTTTTGCTCTTCTCTTCGCCCTCTCCGCCCTCTTTGCTTCCACTCTAACCCTTCTATATTCCTCCCAGCTTTCCTCTCTCCTACTTCCCAACCATTTCACATAAGCCTCCTTTTTCCTTTTCACCACCTCCTTCACCTCCTCACTCCACCATTCACTCCCTTTCCTTCTGCTTGCACCCACCCTTTTTACTCCACATACCCTTCTAGCCTCTTCACATACTGCCTCTTTAAATCTCATCCACTCCCCCTCCACCTCCCCAATTCCCGTCTCTCTCACGTCTCTCCACCTATCCTCCATACCTCTCCTGAACTCCCTCTTACACACTGTCTCCTCCAATTTTTCCACCTTTATCACTTCTACTCTCCTCTTTTCTCCCCTTTCCCTAACCATACCTCTCCTCCCACCCTTATCCTAGCAACCACCAAATAGTGATCCGATATCCCCCTCCCCGCCCCTCTAAACACATTTACATCTAGTAATCTGCCTCTATCCTTCCCATTTACACACACATAATCCAGTACCACCCTCCCCCCCGTTATCTCACTCTTCCATGTATACTTATGATTTTCACTTTTTTTGAACCAAGTATTCCCCACTATCATTCTTCTTTCAACACCCAACTCTAAGATAATTGATCTATAGACATTTCTCTCCCCCTCCCCCAAATGGTGTTATGATTCTTTCCCCACCCCACCTACCCACAAAACCTGAAATACCCATTCTTCTCTTTTCTCCCTCTTTCCCAACACCTCATTCAACTCACTCCAAAACCTTTCTCTCTCCTCCTCTCGCTCCATTCACTGGTGCATATGCGCATATAAAAACCCACATTTCCCAATTTCACTTTTACCCACATTATCCTAGAACTCACCTGTTTACACAGACCTTATCCCCCACCTCTTTCCTCATAACTATTCCACCCCTTCCCTCGCCCTCACTCTCTCGTTCACCCCTGATATCATACCTTTGTACTTTTTTCCAAAGTCCACCTCCCTCTTTCCCTTCAGCTTAGTTTCCGTTAACCCTAGCACATCCAACCTTTTTTCTTCAAACATTAACCCCACTTCCTCCCTCTTCAAATCCTCGTTTACCCCTCTCACGTTCATACATCCCACCCTAATTACCTCTCTCCTCCCCCTCTTTTCCCTTCTTCTATATCTATTTTCACCCAGGCTACACGTTTTGTGGGACTCCCCACCCTAGGCACTTCCCAACACCTAAGGCCACCACCCCGCTCCCCAAATATACAACAATAACAATAACAATAAAAAGGTTAAAATGATAATATAAAAGGTTAAAACCTACCCTCTATCAATTTATATTTATTCCCACCCTTTTTCTCCCCCTCCCTTCTTTTTCTTTTAAAATTTCCACCCGTTAAAACTATTTTTCTATTAAAATCTTTATTTAATTATTTAAATTATTTAAAATTCTCTAAAGTAACCTAAAACATATATATTCTTCGTTTAACAACAAAACGCCACATATATACTTTAACCTAACTTTATAAATTTCTCTCTTAATTAACGACAGGACACAGAATATATAAGCAACTTAAATAATTATTTTCGTAATAGTGTCGCTAATTCACAAACAATTATTCTCGTAATAATATCATTAATTCACTAAACAAAGTTCTCCACTTTGAAAACACACCTCGTTTTAAACAAAGTTTTATTAATTACTAGGATAGTTTACGTATGTCATATTACTATGCTATTAAAATATACCTACGCTACCTTAACTAAAATCAACCTTATCATAGATCTGGTATTTGCTATATACAAGACACTGCAGTAAGTTTAAATTACGTAATCCATTAAAATATTTCCAAAAAATTAGAGTGCTTCACATATACAAATCCTTTAGTAAATCCAGTTCGAGAAGGCAAGATAACGAAGCTTCAATTTTTCAGCATTTCAACGAAGACGAAAACGTGACCAAATTCCAGCAGTCGAGCAGTTTGTACGTCCGGTCAGTCACAAGGCATAAACATTTATTTGCCAACAACTGTAATTTTGTTTTCAAACTACACTCTCTTCGTATATCGAATGCAATTTACAGTTTGGTTTAACACTTCACTAATAAATTTCGTGATTCTTCTGTCTCTTCTGATATCAAATTTCATAGGTCTAGACACATACTTCTATTTTTCTTTCCTTTTTGATTCTCTTTGGAAATTGTGATTTTTACGATACGATCTTGAAGTTGTCTTTTAAATTTCTAGTAGCTAAGTTAAATTATTTATTTCTACTCTATATTATATATGTAGATTTCAAAATAAACTGCAGC
>JABUQX010094481.1:2500-36705 GCA_015478945.1 Trachelipus rathkii | reverse complement strand
ATTTTTTCGATCGTGGGTCATTTTTGCCCACGTTAATTTTTGGACCCTTTCGTCTTCCATGGGTCAATTTTGGCCTCCGGTAATTTTTTGTCCTACCTTAGATCTCAGGGTCACATTTTGGCCACGTTAATTTTTGCCTACCCGCTTTGGTCTTCCATGGGTCAATTGTACCCACCCTAATTTTCGAACAACCCTTTGGCTTCCATGGAGTCAATTTGCCCACGGTAAATTGGGATCTTCCTTTAGGCTTAGCCCTATTTTTTATGTCTTTACCTGTTTGACCGTGATATTTCGGCCTTAACCTCTTCCATATACATGGGTCATTTTTTTGCCCACGGTAATTTTAGGGCACCCTTTAGGGGCGTTACCCGTTTTTATGATGTCTTAAACCTTGCTTATGACCATGAGTATTTAGGCCTTTACCTTACCAGATACCATGGGCATTTTTGCCCACGCCAATTTTTTTGCCCACTCGTGGCCCACCGTCACATTATTCGTTCCTAACTTGTGACGCATGATGGACCTTACCTAACTTGAACACCACAACGTGCGCGTGCGACAACACACACAACACACACACCACACACACACACACCACACTACACTTATAGGACATTCACATGACACTTATACACACATTGACTATGACACTTACATTTACCCATAGACCTTACATTTCACTGTATACTACGTATAATTTTTGGGCTACCCTTTGGCTTTCCATGGGTCAATTTTGACCAGGTAATGTTTTGTCGTCCTTTTTAGGGACTTAGCCCTTTTTTGAGTCTTAACATTGTTTGACCATATATTCAGCCTTGACGATGCCATATACAGGGTCAATTTGCCCACGCTAACCTTGATGGGCTTGATGGTTCCACTCACCGTAAGAAGTACCTGAGGGATGTTCGTGATAGTGTTCCAATGAGTATAATGAGTGCCAGTCGATGCCAAGTGGTAGTGCCAAGTGCAGTGCCAATGCAGTGCCAATGTGGCAGTGATAGTGCCATGAGTGCCAAGTGAGTGCAATAGTGCCAATTAATCTGGCACATAGTGCAACTGAGTCGCCACTTTTTTCAGCTTTTCTAGCCTCCCCTGAGCCTAGAATAGCCCTAATAGGGTGTCACCCCTAGGTTATAGGATGAGGATTCGATTTGGTGTATCATTACAACCTGCTAGAAGCTTCCTACTATGAGTTAGTATTTTTATAACACTTATAAGCACTCACAATCGCCATAGACACTTACCTAGCCCATATACACTTACACACACACGCACAGGTACACTTACATACACTCACACCCTCGAAGCTCAATTTGTTACCCACATATATTGATGGCTCATCTTTGATGAAGTCATCTTGGATACCACCTATATTTGATGATTCATCTTTGGTGACTCATCTTTTGTCTACCTCTAATCATAAGCTGCCCCTCCCGCCAAAGGATGGAGCCCGACCCGCAGGGGTGCGACTGCCGCCGCGCGAATGAAAATATAATATACTATTAAGTCATTCAGTTTTATTCTTCATGCTTAAAAAGCATTGTTTTATTAAAAACATTTTTCGCGAACCCCTAAAACTGTAACTCATACAGACCTATTATTTAATAACACTTATATTTATTAACATTATTTTATAATTACTTTACTAATTACTTTTCTTATTATAAATGTAAAAAATTGTATGTAAGAAATGAAAAAAAATGCCAAGTATGTCTGATTATAACATTTAATATTTTCATTAACGGAATAAAACATAATTAACCAACAATTACATATTTTCATTAACGGATTAAAACAGTAACAAACCACCATCCAACCTAACATCATTTCAGTATGCTTTTGTTTTACTCTTCTACTGCTTAATCATGTTTTACTGCTGTTAAATCATGTTTACTGCTTTTAAACTCATATGTTTTACTGGCTTAACATATATTTATTAACATTTATGTCTTTACTGCTTTAACTCAACATATTTTTTAACATTACAGACCTTAAAGCAGTAAATTAGTTAAATTTACGTTTTCCATCGACAGATTAAAACGTTAATTAACATAGGGATTAGTATTTCCATTGAGTTAAGCTTTACTGCTTTAGAACTCATGTTTTACTGCTTTTTAACTCATGTTACTGCTTTAACTCATATGTGTTTACGCTTTAACTCATGTTTTACTGCTTTAACTCATATGTTTACTGCTTTTAAACTCACATATTCATTAACATTACATACGTTAAAGCATAAATTCAGTAAATCAATAGAGGTGTGACCTAACACCAAGGGGGGGATTAGTTTTGTTTTTGTTTTACTGCTTTATGCTCTTCAACCATGTTTTACTGCTTTAACTTCTGCTTTACTGCTTTTAACTCATATGCTTTACTTTAACTTCTGCTTATGTTTTAACTTTCTTCTTTACTGTTTAATATCTATATTTAATTAACATTATGTTTTTTTATTTGTTTTTAATACTTTTTATTATTTTTATTATTATTTTATTAATTTTTTTTTATTTATTTTAAATTTTTTTTTTTATTTAATTTACTTTTAGGGTTTATTTTTTTAACCTTCCCATTGCCCTTTATTGTTATTATTATTTAGAACACAAACACACACACACGCACACACAACACACACACACACACACACACACACACACACAACATAAACTTAACTATTCACACACATTCACTATGACACTATACACACTTTCACTAATGACACTTACATTTATACCATAGACACTTAATTTACATTATACACATTGCGGTGTCATCACATCAACCTTAACAATTCACTATGATACTTAATAACACATGCACGTATGGACACTTACATTTGTCCATAGGCACTTACATTTACCACTCTACACTCACACACAGATTACTTACACTCACACAGATTTACTTAACTTACACACTTACATTTACACTCACACAGATTTAATTACACACACACAGATTTACTTACACTTGCACACAGATTACAACACACACACACAACACACACATACACACACACGCAACCCTCACTTACACATATAACTTATAATTTATTAAAACATATTTATGTTTTATTAAAACAGTCATTGTATATTACTCATTCCAAATATAACTAAAATATTTCAAAGGTTTCTTAAAACTTCTAAATAAATCAATCATTATCTTTGAACAAAGATTTTATATTAACTGTTATACTTTTTTTATTAAATTTTATAAACAGTTTTAAAACATACTTTTTTACTTAAAATTTTTATGAAATTTTATTAAAAACATATATTTTACGTACCTTACAGCAATAAATCAGATAAATCAGTAAGGCACGCCCCTAGCACCCCTCTACATCAAAGCTATGCACCGTTTTGTTCTAGGTTGACTTCACTGACTGTTACAATAAATATTCAAAAATTATAAGTGATAAAAATAACAAAATAGTTCTTCTCTGCTAACATAACATGTATTTTATTAAAATCATTCTAAGTTTTTAATTAAAATAACAATTATCACTTACATTTATATTATTCACTCGATGGTAATAAAAATAATTCAAAGTTTTTTTAAATATTCGGTTTCTTTATTATTATTATTATTATCTATGTACATTGGACAATCCATACGAGAAACACAACAAAACCCGCCTAACAGTACGAAACTTGACCTCTCTCTGCTAAAAGTGTCTGAAATAACTACTTTCAGGTCTAACTTGTAGGATAAGTCCTTTTTGTTAACCCGGGCGATTTAAGCTAATTCCAGGTCAAATATATTTCAAACTGACCTTTTTCCGTAGTAAAAGGTGGTGCAATAACTACGTTAGGCCTAAATTTTTGTGCGTTGGGGCCTAAATTTAGCGATAAGCACTTTGTAACGGGGCTAATTAATCCTAATACAAGGTTCAAAGGAAATTCCCGTATAGACAAGATCATTGCTTTTATTATTTTAATTAAAATATATTCAAACTGAAACATGCTGGATCGGAAGATCCTTTTAAGCAGGTAAAAGGAAATGTTTTCCTATTGTATCTGGTCGGCGTACATCCTTATCTCTATAATTGCCTCGTATGTGATTGTCGAGAATTCATTTTATCCGTCTTTTGAAAAATTACACTTTGTTCTTTAAAACTTGATTGAGCCAGGTGTGTGTTTTTATTATCTTTTAGACCCAATCTCATTTTAAAATCATAGTCATTTTAGCTGTTAGCGGCGTGCACAAAGTTTTATCTGATTTGTATTAAAAAGTGTTTTATTTTTAATATATTAGTATATTCATTATTATAATAAATACTACATTACGAGGAATAAGTTAATTAATTCCCATAGAAAGATAATAATTATTCGACTATTCATAACGCTAAACACCAAGGGCTCAGCATGGGAGTCCACCCACAACGGCAGCCAACCCCGCACCCGCTGGTGCGTCCCGCCGCGTCCCGCCGACCGCGTAACCCGCCCGCCGCGTTGCGCCGCAGGCGCCACATATTTCCACGTCAAAAAGCCCGCCGCGTGCGCCCGCAGGCGCAATTATTATTATTTTTCCCGCCCGGCCGCGTGCGCCCGCAGGTGCAATATTCTCAATCGAAGTGAATATATATATATAATATACTATATATATATATGTAACTATAATATACTATATTTATATATACTATATATATATAATATATATTAGTTATAATATATATGATATATATATATATATATATAATATATAATTATATATATATTATATATATATAATATATATATATATTATAAATATGTATATAATTACTAATAAGTTAAAATGGTATCACTTAATATAATATTACTATATAACTATATACTATTATATTATATTATATATATTAGATATATATGTGTATATGCGTGAGTGTAAGTGGCTATGCGTGAACACGTAAGGTCTCTATGTGTAGTGTGCGGTATGTGTGATATAAGAGACTTATAGTGTATGTGTTGTATAAGTGTAAGTGATAGTTCTTAAAGGTAAGTGTACTGCTGTTATAAATCTGAATCATAAGTAGATAAAGGGTGTATCAAAGATGAGCCATCAATCCATCAAAGTTGAGCCAATAGAAGCGTGATGCGGTACCAAAGCTAAGTTATTAAAAAGTTGAAGGCCATCAAAGCTGAGGGCGTCAAAGATGATACTGTAAAGATGACGATCATCAAAGATGAGGTCGATCAATAATCGAGTCATCAAAGTTAGAAGCAATACAAATGTGACATTCAAAGTTAGGCATCAAATAGCGTATCGCATCAAATGTTGAAAGGGTATCCAAATATTCGATTGGTGGCGTGCGTATGTGTAAGTGTGTGTGGGTTGTGTGTGTGTGTGTGTGTGCAGTGTGAGTGCGTGCATGCATGTGTGTTCGAAATAATAATAACAATAGCATTGAAGTAAAATAATAACACTAAGTTATAATAATAAATAAAAAATAAAATGTTTTAATAAAATTATACCGCTACTATGTGTTAAGTGGAGTCGTGCGTTTGTGAGTGTTGTGTGTTGTGTGTGTTGTGTATGTTGTGCAGTGTTTTGTTATGTGGTGGTTCTAAATTAATAATAACAATGTAGTGCGATGAATAAATATACACTAAGTATAATAATAAAAAATAAATTGTTTTAATAAATTATACTCTATATGTGTAAGTGAGTTGTACGTGTGAGTGTGTGTGTGTGGTTGTATGTGTGTGTGTGTGTGTGGGGTATTGTGCGTGTTTGTGTATGTGTGTTCTAATAATAATACATGAGATGAAGTAAATAAATAAAATATGTAATATAAATAAAAATAAAGTGCTTTTAATAAATTAACGTTATATGTGTAAGTGAGTGGGCGTGTGTGTATATAGTTAAGTGTGTGTGTGTTGTGTGATGTGGGTGGTGGTAATGTTGAGGGAAGCGGCGTGTGTGTGCGTGTATGCGTGTTCTAAATAATAAATTCGCGCGGGTAATATGGTGGTCCTGCGTGCGCACGTCGGCGGGGGGAAACGCGGACTAGTATTGCGCCTGCGGGGCGCAAAAAGCGGCGGGTTCGGACGCCGCGGGCGGGGGACCGGCGGGACGCATCACCAGCGGGTGCGGGGTTGGCTTGCCTGTATGCGTGAGTGGGAACCTCTGCTGAGCCCCTGCCTGTTCTACTTAGAACTAGTAACCTTATTATTATCTATTTCTTAGGGAAATTAATAATTATTCCTAATGTACAGTATTTATTTGATAAATATTATATGTACACTTTAGTACAAAAAATAAAACACTTTTAATACAAATCAGAATACTTGTGCACCGCTTAACAGCTAAAATGAACTATGATTTAAAATGAGTTGGGGTCTAAAAGATTAATAAAACATTCCTATTCAAATACAAGTTTAAAGAACAAAGTAATTTCTCAAAAGACGATAAAAAAATAATTCTCGACCATTCACATACGAGGTCATATAGAGATAAGCATTACTCCGTCCACCTTAAGCAAAGGTATAAAATCATTTCCTTTTACCTGCTTAAAGGATCAATACCGATCCAGCATGTTTCATTTTGAAATTTATTTATATATATTAATTAATAAAACAATAGATTCTTGTCTATACGGAATTACCTTTTTTGACCTGTTATTAGGATTAAATTAGCGTCTACAAAAAGGCTCTTATCTCTAAATTATAGGCCCAACATTCTAGGTCCTAGACTATGTATATCTGCACACACTTTTACAGAAAAAAGGTCAGTTGAAATAGTATTTTGACCTGGATATTATGCGCATTAAATCGCCGGTACAAAAAGATTATCCAAATTTAGACCTGAAGTAGATGTTCAACACTCAGTTTACAGAGAGAGGTACAGTTTCGTAATCTGTAAGGTGCGGAGTTGTTGTGTTTATTCTGGATGGATTGTCAATGTACATAGATAATAATAATTAATAATAAAGAAAACCCGAGATTATTTTAAAAAACTTTGAATATTTGTAGTTAACATCGAGTGAATAATATCAATGTAAGTGAATAATTGTTATTTTTATAATAAAAACCTTTAGAATGATATTTTAATAAATAATGTTTGTATTTAGATAAGAACTTATTTTGTTATTTATACTTATTACATGGTTAAAGATGATGTTAAAGCAGTAAGTCAATAGAACAAAACGTTGGATAGTTATGTAGAGGGCTAGGGGCTGTCCTTTAGTGATTTACTGTTTATTGCTTAAGGACTGTAAAAATAATGTTTTTATAATAATTTCAAAAATTTTTAGTAAAAGTTATTTTAAAACTTGATAGTTATAAACTTTAAAAACAAAAAGTTATAACAGTTAATAATGAAATTCTTTGTTCAACAGATAATACTTGATTATTATAGAAGTTTGTAGAACTTGAAATAATTTTATTATATTTGATGAGTAATATAAATGTACGATAAATGCTCGTGTTTAATTAAAACATAAAATGTTTAATATAATTATACGTTTATGTGATAACGTGAGTGTGCGTGTTGTGTGTATGTGTGGGGTGTGTGTGTGTGTAAAATCTGGTGCAAGTGTAAGTAAATCTGTGTTTGTGTGTAAGTAATCTGTTGTGGAGTGTAAGTAAATGCCATGGTGTGAAGTGTAAGTAATCTGTGTGGTGTAAGTTATAAATCTTTGTGTGTGAGTGTAAGTGTAAAATGTAAGTGGTCTATGGACAAATGTAAGTGTCATAGTGAAAGAATGTGGGTATAAGTATCATAGTGAATGTGTGTAAGTGTGTGTGTGACCGCATGTGAATAAGTGTATGTAAGTGTCTATGGTAAAATGTAAGTGTCATAGTGAATGTGTGAATAAGTGTCATAGTGGATGTGTGTGTATAAGTGTAAGGTGTATGTGTGTGTGTGGTGTATGTGTGTGTGTGTGTGTGTGCGTGTGTGTATGGTGTGTTCTAAATAATAATAACAATAGCATGAAGTAAAATAACCCTAAGTATAATAAAAATAATAAAATAAAATAATAAAAATAATAAAAAAAATAATAAAAATAAATAAAAAGTATTAAAAAACAAATAAAAACATAATGTTAATAAATATATTGAACTGAGAAGGGGTTTTAGTGTGACGTTTAATGTCTTCGCAGAAGTTAAAGACAGTTAAAGCAGGAAAAGTTAAAAGCAGTTAAAGCAGAAAGTTAAAGCGTAGAAACATGAGTCTGAAAGCCAGTAAAGCAGATAAAACAAAGCATACTAATCCCCCCTTTGGTGTTAGGTAACACCTTCTATGATTTACTAATTTACTGCTTAAAGGTATGTAAATATGCAAAGAATATTTGAGTTAAAGCAGTAAAACATATGAGTTAAAGCAGTAAAACATCGAGTTAAGCAGTAAAATAACATATTGAGTTAAAGCCAGCATAAAACATGAGTTAAAAGCAGGTGAAAAACATGAGTTAAAGGCAGTAAAGCAGAAAACCAAAAGATATAATCCCCTAGGTTTTAGGTAACACCTCTATTGATTTACAAATTTACTGCTTTAAGGTATGTGAATGTTATAAAATATGTGAGTTAAAGCAGTAAAACATATGAGTTGTAAAGCCAGTAAAACAGAGTTAAGCTGAGTTAAAACCATATGAGTTAAGCACAGTAAACATGACGTTTAAAGCAGTAAAAACATGGTTCAAAGCAGTAAAGCAGTAAAACAAAAGCATACTAATCCCCTAAGTGTTAGGTAACACCTATTGATTTACTGATTTACGCTTTAAGGTATGTAATTTAATATGTTTTTAATTAAAATTGTACAGTTGTAGTAAAATAAAATGTTTCATATATCAGACACACTGGTTTTTTTCTTCTTACATACAATTTTTTAAAAATTTAATAAATTAAAACATTATTAAATAAATAGGAATAGTAAAAATAATTGTTAAAATATATGTGTTAGAATAATAGGGTCTGTATATGAGTTACAGTCTTTAGGTTCCGAAAATGTGTTTTATTAAAAAATGCTTAAGCATGAAATAAAACCTATTCACTTATAGTTATATATTTTTTCATTCGCGCGGCGAAGTCGCACCTGCGGGTCGGCTGGCCTCCATCCTTTGGCGGGGAGGGCAGCTTATGATCTAGAGTTAGACAAAGATGAGTCATCAAAGATGAATCATCAATCAGAGGGTGTAACAAGATGACTTCATCAAACGATGAGCCACATAGATTGCCTGGTAACAAAATTGAGCTCCGAGGGTGTGAGTGTAAGTGAATTACCTGTGCGTGAGTGTAAGTGTATATGGCTAGTGTAAGTGCTTATAGGCGAGTGTAAGGGCTTATAAGTGTTATAAAAAAAACTAAAGTTGAAAAAATAAGCATTCTAGCATGGTTTAATATACACAATCGAATCCTCATACCTTATACCTAGGGGTAGACACCCTATTAGGGCTATTCTAGGCTCAGGGGAGGCAAGAAAAGGCTTGAAAAAGTGGCACTCAGTTGGCACTATTTTGGCACTCACTTGGCACTATAGTGGCACTCACTTGGCACTCATTGGCACTCACTTTGGCACTCATGGCACTCATTGGCACTCACTTGGCAATCACCTGGCACTCACCTGGCACTCATATAAATACTCATGGAAAACACGTAATGAACATCCCTACGGTAGCTTCTTACGGTAGATGGACATCAAAAGCATCAAGTTAGCGTGGGGTCAAGAATATGACGCCAATGGTTTATATGGCAGGGCAAGCTGAAATATTCCATGGTCAAACAATGAAGACCATCCAAAAAAAGCTAAGTCCCTAAAGGTAAGGACAAACCATTACCGTGGGTCAAAATGAACCATGAGGAAGACCAAAGGGGTTTGGTCGTGTGTTTGTACGTGAGTATTAAGTTAAATGTAAGTGTCTATGGTAAATGTAAGTGTTCATATGAATGTCGTATAGTGTCATAGTGGAATGTCCTGTATTAGTGTAAGTGTGTGTGTGTGTGGTGTTGTTGTGTGTGGATGTCGGTGATGCTGTGGTGTCGTGTGCGTGCGCACGCGCACAGTGCTGTTAGGTGTTCAATTTTAGGGTAGGTCATCACATGCGTACAAGTTTAGGAACGAAAATTATGTGACGGGTGGGCCACGATGGGAAAACAATTGGCAAGTCAGATGTCGTCGGCAAAACATGACCATGGTATCTGGGTAAGGGTCAAGGCTAAAATCATGGTCAGCAACGGTTAAGACATCAAAAACGGGCTAAGCCTTAAAGGGTGCCCTAAATACCAGTGGGCAAAAAATGACCCTGGGTATATGCGCAAGGCTTGAAGGCCGAAATATCACGGGCAAAAAGGTAAAGACATCAAAAAGAGCTAAGCCCCTAAATGAAATTCAAAAATTACCGTGGGCCAAAAGTTGACCATGGGAAGACCAAAGGGTTGGTTCAAAATTAGGTCTGGGGTCAAATTGACCCATGGAAGACCAAGGGTAGCCAAAAATTACCGTGGCCAAAATTGGACCAGGAAGAACCAAAAGGTAGCAAAAATTACTCGTGGTGCCAAAATTGACCCCATGAAGACCAAAAGTTAGCCAAAATTATACGTGGGCCAAATGACCCACGGAAGATCAAAGGGTAGCCAAAAATACCCGTGGGCAAAAATTGACCCATGGTTGAAAAAATTAGGGTGGGCAATACGTACAACGTTTGCTGACGCAACCGTTTGGCGACCCTTCTTCGAAGGGTTTGCGAAAAATTAAGGTTGCCAATAAATTAGGGTTGCCAAAAAACAGGGTGTTGTCAAAAAATTAGGGTTCTCAAAAAATTAGGTTTCTCAAAAAATTAGGTTCTCAAAAAATATAGGGTTCTCAAAAAATCGACTTCCCCTAAAAAGACAAGGGTAGGTAAAAATTTTGGCCAAAATTGACCCATGGGAAGACCAAAGGATTGGTCGAAAAAAGGGTCAAGCCCAAAAGGTAAAGGTCAAAAAAGTCAAGGGCAGGTAAAAATTCGAGCTCAAAAAAGGTCCGGTCAGAAAGCGTCAAAAAGGTCGCTCACTTCCGTGCTCCAAATTCCTCTCCTAGCTACTGGCGGGCTCAAGGAAACTGAGAGATCTTGTTAAGACTGGGGACTTTTTTTCCTTTTCTCAGTTACTCCAGCTTATACAAGGGTCTTCATCCGCCCTTGGTATGAGTACTGTTATCTGGTGGGGCTCTGGTTTCACCGGCTTTTTGGATCAGGGTCGAGTCAAAGGCCAAAAGGCTTTATAAACTGTTCTTTTACTTTCAGTTTAGCATTGGGGAACTCTCTTTCTTGCGACGCATGTTTTGGTTGCTTATCTCTTTGCTTAGTAACAGCAGCGCGCAGTGTTCGAGGGAACTTAACACTCGCGTACCACCACCTTTACGACGCGCTCGTAGCACAAGGGGTGCTATATCTGCGCACGAGTTTTGTATGATATTGGTAACTAGAGGCTAGTTCACTGCGGTGCTTCTTCTATTCCTGCCAAATCTGTTTCTATGGATCTCTGCTTCCATCTTCGTGTGGTTTCGATGTATTTAATTCCTCACTTTAAGCTGCGTTCTGTCGTTCATCTGAGTAATTTGTGCTCAGAGGGTGAACTTTTGTGGTATTGCAGACAACCCCTCCTTGATCATCAGATAATAACAGCTTATTTTACCTTTTGTTGTAAATTAGTATAACTGATTTTTTAAAAAAATTAGCGTACATGTTGCTAGAAAATTTATAGAACTATTATTTATTATTATTATTATAATTTTATTCATTATATTTATTTATTAACTATTAGTTATATATATTATTATTATTATTATTTTATTTATTTTTTATTTTATTAATTATTATTTTTATTATTATTATTATTATTATTATTATTATTATTATTATTATTATTATTATTATTATTATTATTAATATTATTATTATTATTATTATTATTATTATTATTATTATTATTATAATAATATATTATTATATTTAATAGTATTCTTACAATGTTAATTATTATTATTATTATTATTATTATTATTTTATTATTATATTATATTATTATTATTATTAAATTATTATATATTATTATTATTATTATTATTATTATTATTATATAGGTTGTTGTTATTTAGCTAATATATATATCGTAAATGTTAATATTATGACTATTAGTGGATACGTTAAGCTTCAATCCGTAAGCCCATTTATACTTTTATAGTTTTGAAGCTCAAAGGTACACAACACCGTGTTGCAATAGTAGCCCCCTTTCAAAAAATTGTATATCATTAAGTATTGTATTATATTAGAATTATATATTATAACTGTATTCTAGGCTTAATAACTGTAAATTGTTTTTTTTCTGAATAAAGGTTTTTTTTTTTGAATTAAGCCACATTCACTTATTCAAGTAATTTCTAGGCATTACTATATTAATCAGTATTATCTTAAGAGTAATGTGATTTAAGTTCGTTATATATATATCTATATATATATATATACTATATATATATATAATATATATATATATATAATAAATAATATATATATATATATATATATATAATTATATATATATTATAGTATACTTATATATATATATATATATATATAAATTATTATTATATATGAAAATATTTCGTTATTAAGAAACTAGATTGAATAAACCTTTAATATTTTAATTTAAATTAGAAAAATTAATCAGTTTCCATTGTAGTTAGAATGTAGTTTAGAATTTAATTTGGTTGTTTAATGATTTGTACTTAATGAAAGTTTAGGCTCAATAGTATATTATATACTATAATATATATATAATAATATATATATAATATTATATATATAATATATAAATAATATTATATATATATATATACTAATAATATATATATATATAATATTATATATATATATTATATATATGATATATATATATAAATCATAACTCCATATCAATAAAACAAAGTTTTAAAAATTGTGAAGTGAGGCTTTCGAAAGGATTCAACTGCCTTTGCTCTTTGAGGCTCAACTTTATTAAAACGACTAAAATAGAGAAAAGCAAAAGTTGCAATTCCATCCAATTGGTTGGTTTGTATCAATGTTATTGTCCGATATTTTTAATAAAATGACAATTTTGAAAAAATGTTTAAGAAACGATGATTTGGTAAAATCATCTAATAAATTATTTTTACAACAATTAAAATTTTTAACATTTTTAACAAGAAATGATCCTATTAACTATCTCTTGTACACACCATATTCGGAAGTGATCAACCGCAAGTTCTCGACGTCAATTCTGTGTTCTTCTAGTGTCATTGAAATTATCTTCAGTTTCAAAAATAATCTTCTAGGTATTTCTTCTTGATACATTAGAAGTTTCTCCAATATATATATTTATATATATTATTTAGTATATATATATAATATATTATATATATTATATACTATATATATATATATATATAATATACTATTATATACCTATATATAATATAATATATATATATATATACTATATATATATATATTATATATATAATATATATATATATATATATATATATTTAATTATAGTATAATATATATATATATTATATATATTATTATATATTATATATTATATACTATATATATTTTATAATAATATATCTATATATATTATATATATATATGTATATATATTATATTATAATATAAATATATTATATATATTATATATATATATATATATATATATAACTATATATAATATGTACTATTATATATATATTATATATCATATTTTCAAATATACATAAAATGTTTCGATAATATTTCGACATAATTCTTAGATTTTTTCAAGTACAGAAGAAATATTTTTATTTTAAAAATTAATTACCATTTCTACAGACTCAGATCTATTTCTTGTAGAGGAACTCTTTTTAGCTACCGTAAGAGCTCTAAAAAATGTAAATGATATCCCAATGTTTTGGAAAAACTGATTAATATGCATAATTTCTTCCTCCAAAACCTAAGGCTTACATTACTTAAATGCTCACAGGAAAAAACCTTTATACAGTTCTAAATTTTATGTGGGATTCATGACAAGAAAGTAAATGGACATAACTCTCCGTATGGGTTTATTTTCTAAAGATCTATAAATAAGAAGATTCTCAGATATTTTTGAGCTATATTAAAGGACCTTAGATCACTAAGATAATATAGAAAGGAAAGTCTCTATCTTCCAATTCATACAGTTATACTAGATGTGCTCCAGAATTTTAATTTTACTGGTAGAATTAGAAAAGATTAGAGCCTTCCATCAGAATTTTATTGACCTAGAGATCTCTTAAGGTTCAACGAAAACACTGACATTTTCTTATCCAAGATGTAGAAAAGAACCAGTCTTATATTTTTACCATTATAGGAAAGCCAACTCATTTACATGAATATTCAGCTACATTACGACAATATACACTTGATTATTTTATTAGACTTTTTGTGCAGTATGTAGCAGAGTCTTCATTAAAACATCTCTTCATTAAAACAATTTTACACTTGCAGTTAAAGATGTCCTAAAGCCTTGTCAGGTTTTAAAGGGAAAGTATATAGGCCATTATATATATATATATATAATATATATATATATATATAAAAATATATATATTATATAATATATATATAAATATATATATATTATCATAATATTAATATATATTATATATAATGTTATTTAATATATATATATATATACATATATATATAATAATATATATATTATTATTAATAATATATAAAATATATATATATAATATATTTTTATTATATGGTATATGAAGAAACATATAAATGATAATAGTTATATATAATAATAATAATAATATTATATATATATATATATGAATATATATATAATATATATAATTATATATAGTATATATATATCCAGTATATATATATATATTTCATATAAAATATACTATATATGATATATATATAGTGTAATACTATATATAATATATATATGATATATATATATAATATATGTATTATATATTAGTATATATATGATATATATATTATTATAATATATATATAGTATATTATATATATAATATATAAAATATATATTAATATAATATTAATATATATTATTATATATTATATATTATAAGTATATATTATATTATATAAAGTTATATAATATAATATATATATATAAGTATATACTCGTTATCCTATCCTATCATGCTTCTATCCTATCTATCTATCGTTAATATATATATATAATAGTATATATATTATATATATATACTATATATTATATATATATATATATATATTAACTATATATATAATAAATATATGGCCTACTAATACCTGAATACATATGTAAAATAGAACTTTTAAGATCAAGATAGCTATTCTAAATATATAATAATAATAATATATATATATTATTATATAGACTTTAGATTTAATTATACTACCTTATAAATAGTAATAATGATACTATATAGGTCACTATTACAATTACTATTATAACTGATCTATAATAGTAATATAATAATTAATTTATATAAGTAAATTTATATCTTATATAATTATATATATATTTAATATATATAGTATATAATAATATTTACATAGAACTAATGAAACATGCAATCTATTCAGTAGAAAAGTAATTTCAAAATTAGATTATATATAGCTATAACCCTAAATAGGCTAGCCCATAACTCTATACATATCATAAAATTTTTATATAATATATCATATATATAAATATTATGATATAACTAATATTAATTTTTTTTCTACTATCTATGTAAATAATAATATATAATAAGTATACTGATAACACTACTATACATATAAGTTTGGCGGAGAAATCTCACGTTAGCGTGTCAAAGCAATACCCATACGCGGTAGTGTGTACATAAGGTGTCGTACATATGGGAGGAAATGTAGCACTCTAAAGGAGGGAATTACCCCTCCTTCGTGCATTTGAACCAGAATGGCACGCGCTTACCACGTCCAATGAACCCCTCCAGTGCTCCAAGTGATTTGCCTTCTTTGCCTCATATTCACACTCTTATATAGATAATGGGAGTATGACGTGCTTGGTATTTTTTCCAGAAACCAGACCATAGAACACTAATATCTTATTTGAGATACCTTTTTTAATATCCCTGTGGTGGGAGGAAGAAACAATTCCAACAGAGTCATGCTTCTGTTTACTTGTAGGAGGTGACTAGAGGGACATGGCAGATGATTTTGCTACACCACAACCAACTTATCTCAAGATAGGAAGATTGCATATTGCAGGGCCTCTGACCTGGTCGTGTCTTCCGTAAGGCGATCTTGCATTTCTGCTGAAATTTGTATGAATCGCTGTGACGGTACATGGAACTATTAAGGGAATGAAATGTGAGGAGAAGAGAGAAAGGTAATGCGATGTATAATGAAAAAAGGGGCGAATTTGTCTGAGGTTTTGACTTGCTGTGACTGAAACAAAGATAAATAGAAGGTAAGACGAGTGTTGGAGGAGTGAATTGTGTGTGGGCTGGAGTGAGAAGAATGAGAAGGGAAGAGAACGAGTTGCGATTCTAATAGGGTTGTCCTGCTGGTTCAGAGCTATGATGAAGTTTCTCTGCTGTGGTACTAAAATTCTAATGATGGTTTAAATTTGAAAAGATCAAGTCTTGGTGTCGTTGTTACACCTGGTCCAACTGGATGTGGTTGAGGAAAGAATAATCATGAGTGATTTTTTTGAAAGAAGTGAGTATTAGTTCGGATGGTTAGTGATGTGGGCTTATTACAGTGGCTGGGATAGAGCTGATCTGAAAAGGTGGTATAAAAGGGTGCCTTTTCGAAGTTGAGGAAAGAACATAGAATGGTGATCAAGATGACGATTATATATGAATATGATATATTAGTGTAGATATAAATTCTTCGGCGGGAGCACAAACAGATTATTCATAGCCTACACCAATAGAGTTTGGATTAGGTCTAGTAGAATGGTACCCAATGAAGAAGGCATGATTGATCTTGTATGTGGTTGAAAGAGAGATGATTGATAAGTATCGGTGAATGGACCCAATTAAAATTAGCAGAGGGAGGCGAGTATGAGAATATGAGTATCATCATGATATTTATGTACAAGATTAAGTTACTGTGGTCAATAGGATGGCAGTGGAATATAAGAACCGAAGAGAACTAACCATTAGAGAAGTTAGATGTGAACACGTGGCTAATAAGAAAATAAATGAGTGAGACACGATATGTAAATTAAATCAGTTAAATTGTGAGATCCAAGGTTGAAACTTGCATTATTATGTGAAAGCAAATCTGCGTTTAACGCCTTTATCTAGTAGTGGCTAAAAGGAGTATATGAATGTATAAAGTGGGGACCATAGGAAGTTCTTATAGTGAGTGGACTTTGAATGAAGAGGTTATATGTGCAAGCTGTACCAGTAAAAAAAGAGCGGAGTGGTTGACATGTAGGCTAAATGACAGATGGTTGACGGTTGTCACAAGGAAATCAGGCTGTAATGGAAATGCTTATAAGTATAAGGAACAAAAATGAACAATTTAATACCTTGCTATGAAGCCTAATTGCGGAAAAGCTCTTAAGTAAACAACAGTTTTTAGAGAGGATGAATGGGGACTTGCAGGGAAGGAGAAAGGACTAAATCATGAATCAATACACGAAAGGTACAAGAGAGATAAGGGAAATCTTTGAACTGAAATAATGAAAAGAGAAGATGGCACTTCTCAATGACTGTGAAATGGATGTAGGAGAGTGTTGAGAGGAACATTTTGAAAATTTGCATTGGCATATGAAGGATATAGTTAAATGTTTGTATGTTTCATGGTAAATACTTAAAGAAGAGAATAGATATTGTTTAAGATGATGGTAATGTAGGGAAAGCAACCTATTGAGTGCAGAACCAATATTGAAGAATGGATAAATAATTGCATGTTATTCATGAAAATTCTCAATAAAATGATACAACGAATGGAAGCAAGATGCGATTGACTGGATTATAGAAGTGTAGCCATGTAAAGAGTTTACTGTTAAGTGCAGACGCGTTGTAGAGAAGAAATTAAAAGAGAACAGTAACACAATATCCTCGTTATCTATAGTAAAGAGGAAAAAGGGACACTGTAGGAACTATAGGGGAATTAGTTATATTTGAAGTGTTGTAAGGAAATATGGGCCATATTTTGGTTGAAAGATTGGATAGCAGTGGCTTAGTCGGGTACTGATTGACGAGCAATGGTGCATTTCAGAATGAATAAATATACTATAAAGAAGATTTATTAATACAATGCCGATGAAAGCACGATACAATTACTACTTATCAAATCTGGCTTTATCCTATCAAAATCAGAAATTCACATGTAGTCAATAGCTATGATGTACTAGCATACTACTTTTTCATAAGTGGTAAAGGATGTGTAGATCAATTCTTCACATTGAAACAATTGATTGAGAAAATGTATATATAAAGAAGAATAAATTAAATTTAGTTTCTGTAATATTCGTAACAGGCTTAATGACAGGAATTATAGAGAAGCTCTTGGATCTGCGTCAAGTTATTAATTGGGCTAATCGTAGTTCTAAATTTGACTCAAAGTAAAATTTTCCGTGTGTGCGGTGGGTAAAAGTAAGAATGGCGAGTTAGCAGAGTTAAATGGGCATTCTTCAAATTTAATATGAGTGGTGCATTTTTAAATTGTCTGACCTCGAAGGCAAATTAAATTAAATATATGAATTTGAAATAAATAAGAATTAGAGGTAGGGGTGCTAGGGAAAGTATTAGAATTTAGAAGTAAATTGGAAGAAAGTGGAAAATACTCCTGACATATTCATGCTGATGATTTGGTTTATGTGTGAGTGAGTTGTATAAGATATTGAGAAGAATAAGAAATGTGGATTGAACGTTATGTTGATGTATTATGAATAAGAGGCTGTAATGAGAGGATACATTCGACAAGTTGTATTAAATGGTTTTGGTCATATGATAAAGGAAATGGATGAGAGTCGGTTAGTGAAGCGGATGTATAGTGGTGAGTGGGCGTAGAATCGAGAGGCTGAACGAGATTCACGAGAGAAAATGTGTGCATTGTGTGGTCAGCTAAAGGAATGTCTGACTGAAAGAGAATGCGAGTTGGCTTAGAGGAGAAGAAAGAGGGCCATAATAGGAGTGCCTAATGTGGGCAGTTTTTGAGAAGAAGATGTATTGTTGTGGCCATGGCCCAGAAGGTTGACCCCACATGATGAAATACCACAGTGGAATTTCCGTTAGAGGCTCTTGAGAAACCTAGGGTCGAGATCTTTCTTTATGACTGTACTGAGCTCTCATTTAAGCGCGTATCCTTTCCACTTTATTGTTTACTCGTTATACATTTAGATAAGGAAGAGCGCTGGACCTCTTCTCATCTAAAACATGCCGCATTGCACAAAGATTGCTACACCGATCTTTATCCCACCATAATATTATCTATAGTATTATTCTATATATCTGTGAGTATATATATATACATAATTATATACATAATATTTAGTTATATATATCATAATTGTATATTATAGGTATAGAATACTATAATATATAATAATATACTATAAATATTAATATAGTATTATATATTTATATATCTTTCACATGTCAACCACACTCTCGGGCAGTGGGCCCCTTTTCAAGCGAGGCGGGCAGAAGATGTAAAACATAGGAAAACCCACCAGTGCCCCAGCCTAACGAAATCTCTCAGGGTTGAGCGCAGACGTGCGGCCTTTAAAGAGGGGAAGATTAAAAATGCAGTTGGAAAAACAGAAGGAGCAAAGAGTTCCACAGAACAGAAGTACCTGGAAAGAAAGAGGCACCACGAACAGCTGGGGTTTCATATCGACGCAACACTCATGCGAGAGCAGGCACCCCCTTGTGATACGGAGGGCGATGCAAGGGTGGTTAATGCGAGAAGGTTCAGCTCCCCGAGGCACTGGCCACCGTAGTACTCTAATAGGAAAAAGAGAGAAGTACGCCACGTCACGCCGCAGGATAAGAGGGTCAAGGAGTTTTGTAAGACGGAAACAGTTATATAGTCTCTGAGCTTTGAGATCAACCCTTATCCAATAGAAGGGTGGAGTCCGCACAAGCCCCCCCATTAATTGTAGAGAACAGGTACTTCCATACAAAAGGCGAATAAGGCCCTCTAATATAACTGGATAGTAACTCGGTTCAAGAGAAAAAAATTCCACCGCAACCGGAACAGAACTCCTAGCTTTTTTGAGGCCACCTTAGCAACCGTTAAGATATGAGGTTTCATAGACAATTGTGTTGGATTGCATTGAGACAAGAATGTTAGTATGTATCACAGGTGAGACGTAGAGCCGAGTTGCAAAATAGAAGTGGGATTGTTTAGAGGAGATATCAAGAGCTTTGAGAGTTTTTAAATGGTTGAACTTTACCAGGTTGCGGTTGACGCCCCACGGAAATCCATTCCAGATCGGCAAGAATTAGAATCAGAAAGCAGAAGACGAGATGCAGCACAATTAAGCAAAAGAGAGCAGCAGATTGAAATAAAGTTAGTCAGAATGGAGAGGTTGAGTCATCGGCGTTAAGACGTGAACAGAGTTAGAAGTACACTGAGGAGACGTGATGAAAATAGTAGGTGAATAAAGCTGGAGACAAATCAGAAACCGTTGAGTGAACAGCTCACAATTAACAGAAAACGAGGAGGAAGAGGACGCTCAGTCAACCGAGTGCTGTAATGGAGCCGATCGGAGAAAAAACAGACATCCAATAAGCAGAAGAGAAGGAGGAAACCCAAAGGCAAAGGGAGCTTGCGAGAGTAGCGACGAGTGACCATACCGCGGTCAAAAGTTTGGATATGTCAAGGCGCCATCCACGCTAAGACTCCCCATAGCTCCCTGAAGACCAGTAAGACCAATAAATAGCTTGATATAAGAAAGTATCTCGTCTACCAGTTGACCGTCGATAAGCGTCGCGAAAGGTCGATCGTGCGAGATCAAAAAGGGAATGGACTCCATATGATCCAGCAGTAGAGATTAATAGTATTCCTCTAAAACTTGAATACATGTAAGATGTGAAGTGGCGATAGTTATTGAAGGATTCATGAACGGTACACTTTTTCGGATCGGAAGTGAAAAAGCTGCTTCGTATATAGTAATATAAGACATAGAGAGCTAGAGGTTGAACAAGGACAGGCGCTTAGTTCAGAAGCACACTCGCTTTCAAAACATCTGTGGAGGAAATATGTCCATCGGGCACCAGCGTACCTGATCTTCTAAGATTTCAGGAGTCCATGCAGCACGATCATGTGTTGATCACAGGTGAGTTTAGGGCATGGGGAACATATAAAGAAGTGAGGTATATGAGATTATGTGAGTAGATAAAAACGTACGGCCAAGATGCTCTCGAAAGATAGCAAGCAGACCGCAGAGCGGAAGTAAGGTCCGGTTCCAAAGGCGCAGATTTACAAAGTGGTTGAGGAGATGTTTTGCAAGGGGCCGAGAAATTTTTTCGCAGTAGGAGAACCAAGCAGCTTTGGGCCGCAGCCTGCTTAATGAAAGTTGCCGCTGATCCTTGACGAATAGTACCTGCAACGTATTCCGAACAGAATGAAATTAGTCAAAGGTAGACAGAACGAGAGTTTGGTCCAGCTGCGATACGTCAATGGTCTTCTCAACCTGTAAATGAGCGCGAGAACAAAGCTCCATCGAACCATGGGATTTGAGGAGAAAAAGATTTTAGCTTAATAGAGTGGGACATGGAACCTGCTCATCCCATCGCTGAGACCAGGGCCGCTCCTACTTCTCTTACAGCAGGTTACCGAGCACTCCTCCGATGTCACAAAGCAAGGATCAAAAGTGTTATGATAAACTGGAGCCAGCTCCCCAATTACCCTGTAAAATGCAGAAAACTTAGGCATGGCGAGGCTTGAGAGATAAAGTATTAAAATTAGAGCCATATAAGATTTGGTCGTAGTTAACCATACGGAGGAAAGATGGTGTAGTAGATCTAACCGAGAAGGAGTATGTGATGAAACACTAATGCTCGAGCGTACATTCAAGAATGGGTTAGGTCGATCTGAGATATGTGTGGGTTCTTATTAGAACATGTCCAGATCCGGTTTGAGATACTGAATGTTTGAGCCTCTCGCCCACCTGCATCGTGTTGAGAGGAACCCTAACCCACTCTCAGTGTGGTGTACGTGAAATCCCTAAATATGTAGGAGCCCTCTGCATTTTCTGCTGGGAAGATACGTAACAGGTGACTCATGGAAGTAGTCGTAAGATAGTCAAAAATGACAGCCGTGGTAAGAATCCCTGTATACCACTCACTATAAAATATAGCTACTATACTTATAACTTATATATATATCTTGTATATAAATATATATCTACTACTTATATATACTTATATATAGTGATTTTATATATATACATATATAATATATATATTATATATATGATACTATATATTATTAGTATATATATTTATATAGTTAATATATATATCATATATATATAAATATATTACTTGGATATATATGAAGAGAACAAATATAAGTCCTCTATATACTATAGTGATACTATTATATATATATATATAGTTTATATATTATATACTATGTGTATATATATATTATGTAGTATATTAGTATATTATATATATAATATAATATATATATATATATATATTAATTTTACTATATATATATATAATGTATTATATTATTCATATGCGGTATATAGTTTTATATATATATATCATAAGTATTATAGGCTTTCAACACCTGTTAAGAAAAATTTATTTTATTGATTTTTAGTCCACGATCATTGAATGTAGAATCCAATTTTCAGATAATAATAATAATACTAATGAATAATAGTAAATAATAATACATATAGAAATATAAAATAATAATAATTATAATAAATAATAATAATAATAGTAGTCAGGGATGTATATTGCGAAACACGAATAACCCACCCCAAGCCCGACGAGAAAACCCGCTCGAAAAAACCTCACCAGCGATAAGAACCCACCTACCTGAACGCAGACCTACCTGAACCCTCTTTTTTTTACCGTTGAACTTTTTTGAGACCAATTTCTTAACTCCTGCCTTGACCTTTTCTGCCCTTGGCCTTCTTTGGGAACTTTAACCTTTTTTCCGACCCAAAACCCTTGATTCTTACCTAAATGGCGTCATATCACTCTTCTCGGTCCCACTGACTCAGCGTCGTGCTGGCTAACCTTTGTCGAGCGCAGCGCCTAAATGTTTTCATTATCTTCAGGAAAACACACTAATTATTATATAGAACAAACCACCACCAAATCCTAAAAGTTGGTCATGTGCGCCTAACTCTTAATATATATTATGTCGAAATTCCCTCATCACCTTTTTTGTGGACCAAACCCTTCGTATAAAGTTGTCTCTTTCCATGTACCGCTACCTAATTTATAAAATTTTGAATACGGGATTATTCCACCAGAAAGAAAATGTTGCATTCACCCAAACGACACACAGAGGATCTGCGACAGTTGAACACACCTGGTGTCTTAATATAGCTCTACAACGCCCGGGCACTATGATATAAATATTCCTACACCACCAGTGCGTGGCAACTGAAGTTCTTTAATCCCTCCGGTCCTATTGAGGTTTCATTTGTCTGGAAAGCACAGCGCGTTTAATTTCCTCTGAATGTGTATAACTAGGGTGGCCGTGTCCATAAGTGCGCTATTATTATGAGTGGGTCTTAGATGTAAATGGTGAGACCAAAACAAATATTTATAGTCCGCTTGACACAGAGGAGCTTGTGAGCGCTTTTATAATGAGATAATTCTTGACCAGAAGGTGATAACTGAACGCATGCGCGGTCATTTTTTTTAGCATCACTCTCTTGGAAATTTTAAAGGGAATTTTTCTCGGACACTCGCACACACTTAATGGCCTATATACGAGTTTTTCTCTCAATAAATGCTCAATAAAACAACACAAACAATCTGTATACAAACACTGTAGGACTTCCAACTCCACTTAGCTTCTTGAACCATACCTACTCTCGCGTCTAACAAGCTTCAATTCGCTTAATATAACTGTACACCACCCTCTATATATCTATATATATCGTTAACATCAACATAGATCTGACACTCACGTCGCATGCCAAAACCGTTATACCAACAAAGAAAACACCTAAGGACCTAACGGCCGACCTTCACTGTCAAAATAAGCAATATGGCCCACGGATCTCTAATCTAAAGAGCGAATACTACAATTTGGTTGACACAAAACAGATAAAAAGAACGCTAACCCAAAATGTGTGCCACTTCAAATTAAGTCAGTTGAATGTGCAATCATGGTATTTCAATCTCAAAGTATTATAGTGACAGAGTGCCATTCCTTTGATCGTGCTATGCGTCTTAGCCGTATATCCTGATCCCTTTCGTCATGATAACTGACCTAGACTTTTATTGCATGGCTCCAAGTTGGTGTCCTAAATACGTGTACAGAGAATGTGATTCGTAGGAAGAGCTGATTCTGATGTAGATAGACTCCCATCCCTTACCACATGGCTGAGTACTGGATAACCTTGAAGGCGTTGTCTCCAAGTTTAATGAGGCTTATTTGAGAGAATCGTATTACGATGGAGAGATACGATGACACAAATGCGGGGCCTATGGATTTACCGATTTTGAGGCATAGAAACATGGAAGGAAACACAGAGCATAAATATTAATACAAATAGATACGATCGACACAGACCTTAGGCGCCGCCTCTCTCTCTCTCTCGCTCTCTCCTCTCGTCTTCTCTCTCTCTCTATATATATATATTATATATATATATACTATATATATGGCCAATGATGCAATTAGATAGTCATTTTGTGTTTATAAGTGTAGTCACCTCCACAATGTGAGCAAAGTGTATATAAAATAGTATGCTACATAATAGTATGAATACCAACGTTATAAGTGCTAAATAGATGCCTAATGCTATGTATAAGTTGATTCACACTTTTTCTCAAACCTATTTCTTAAGCCCTCCCCTGAAGCCTCACTAGTACTAGTAATTAGCCGCCAAATTACAAATTTGTGGTGTATCTACCCCCTATGTTATATGTAGTTATTAAAGGTTAATGCCGGAATCCATTGGTTGATATAATACTGATAGTCTGCCAGATAATAATGGCCTCTTCCATATAGCTATTGAATAATTTTATTTAAGTGATTAGTTTACCATATAAAAATATCTAACCAAATTGAAAAAGAAACAATTAACTTCTCTCGTGAAGTATGTCCTACAAACAACGTTTGAGTAAACCACCCACATGACCAAAGCATCGATATGATTCTTTAAGCGCGTGAGTTACACTGTCTTCTTAAAGATGCCTGAGACTATGAGTGTTTTTTCTCTTTAGAGTTCGTGTTTATCTCTCTCCATCACCTCTGGCGAATACTCGTGCTGCCCATGCGCCACTGCCTACGTTCTCTGACTTAGTGTGAGTCATCTCGCTTACTTAAATCTCTCACCGACACCGAGAATCCAGACACAGTATTGGTGCTCTTCGGCGTGTACTGTACGCACAGGCCTCAGCGGCACGGACAGGCACCGCACTCCTCCGTCCACTAATTCACACCCGTACCGTATACCATTTAACGTTGTGCTTTTGCGCTCTTCCGTCAGGATCAAGCCCTCAATATATCCTGTGTTTAACCCGCCTCCTGTTCCCAGTGCTGTAGACTCCTCTCGCATGTCTGCCCTCTCATGACCTCGAATTAATTCCTCTCCACATGAGAGCTCGATAAAGCGCCTGTCACGCCGCGTGGTGACATTCCGTCTGAGAGTTTCGTACAAATACTATGAGCGCCTATCAAAGCCATTTGATTTAAAGTTCTTATCATTTTCATGTTTTCTCTATTTATGTCACATAGAACATTTTCTTTATTTATATAATACTCTCTATATTTATTGTGCGATATGAGCTCAATTAAAATTAAGTTGTTGAGGAGTTTAAAATCTCACAATGACAAGGACGTATTCCTTAAGACATTATGTCTAAGAGCAATTTCAAATGATTTTCTTGGGAAGGTTTTGCCTCACAAATTTTCTATATCAATTAATCAATCTTTCCAAATGAATAAATTTATTGACCTTTTTACCAAAGTTTCTATTTACCTTAATGTTCTTAAGTATTATATTCACCTTTGAAATAATCATGAAATCTCTTTATTTATTTCAAAACCTTTTGCTTCACTTGCTTTACTAACAGCAACACCCAACAATCACTGGTTTCTCTTCTGAAATTGCAGCGAATAAATTCTCAGCAAATTATCCAATGTTGTTAACATTTTGTTCAATTATTTTTAATTATCTCCAAAAGGATCCTTTCTAATCCTTTTAGATGAGCATTTGATGCTTGGCAATATTTTAAGAGTAAAACTACGAATATATTATTTACACACCGATTTAATAATGTAAGTGAAAATTACTCTGCGGACAGAGACTTAAACATTTTCATAAAAAATAAAAAGATTCTAACCAAAGAATATAAAATCTTTTTTTTTTTAATTGTAAGATAGACAACCAATCCTTTCGACAAATCTAATTTGCTTAATATTAAACTAATGTTAATCGAACGGTAAACTGTGATTTGCCTAATAATAACTAATGACGAAATATTCATGTGTGTTTAAAAAAGATTCTGGTCGAGCATTTACTATGTATTAACTGAATTAATAATTAACTGAGGTAAAAAGTGAAAACGAAACCTTTGTAATTAATTAAAATTAACAAATATAAATTTAATTCAGTTGGTTGATAATTAGCAACCAATTTTTAGGTAAATTTGTATAGCTGTCAATTATTTAGCAGAATGTTGAAATCGGTATTGTCATTAAAAAAAAAGGTTGAACATCTTTGTTACGAATTTATAAGTATGAATTATAATGAACGAATATAAAGGGTTAGAAGTATTTAGAACTTTTGACAAGAAAAAGATATTTAAAATGCAAAATTTATGACAATCATTACTGTAAAATCTGTTTCACGAGGTTTTTTACGGCTCTACAGTTCAATACAGTTTGTAATTAAAAACTGGAAATGACTGACTGTAATTATTATTGCAGATGTTCTACCTGAACATTACATTTCTTGATCTTCGAATTTATTGTATGTGCCATTATGATACCAAAGTATCTACGATCTTCACACAGCATTTAGCCATTTTCATTGGAGAATTAAGTTCAGGCCTTTCTTTTTATTAGGAGGATAAAAAAATCTTAGCAGGGGTTCAGGATGGATGTCCGTCAACATTTGACTTTTTCGTTTTTGTTGCTGAAATTTCCATTTTCTCGAGTCACTCGTTTGCAAAGAGAAAATTTCTAGTTTTTTTTCTTAAATAAATACCTTTTATTTAATTTTTTATTTTTTTTTTTTATTTTCGCTTAAAACATCAAACCAAACATTGAAAGTTAATATTCACGTTGATAAAATGAACTTACAAATAAAATTCATTTACAAATTAAAACTATTAAAAGTACTTTTAACAGAAAACACAAAATAAGTTGAGGAGAATCGTTAAACCTTAATTGACTATTTGGTGATTTCTTTAAGATAAATGTTGCCGGTAAGCTTATCACTGATAGTAATGTTGAAAATGCTAACAAGAAATATAGTAAAGGTGTTGGGGAAAATTTGTATATGGATGGAGTTATGAAAGAAATATAGGTATTTTCGTCATGCATAGTTAGTTAGCAAAGGATAGTTTAGCTACCCATGAGACCGAATATAATAATTATGTGTGTATTCTTCATTTGAAAACTTGTTATTTTGACGACTTTGCATGCTCAACTAAAATTGAATTTAGGCCTGAGAAAAGTACCAAATTCATAAAAAAATAAAATAAAGTTATTAAATCTTTTTACCTAATATTAACAATTTTAAGTATATAAAATTTCAAAATAAAATATGAATTGAACAAGAGGGATTGTAATGATTTGAATATTACTAGGATTTAAAATTATGTTGAGTAAAAAATTTAAAGAGAGATTTCTATTCGCAAATGCAAAATTTAATTATTCTGAGAAAAGTTCAAATTCTTTCAGTTAAGCGATTTAAAAATAGAGTTTAAAAAAAATTTAAATTACAGTTACTAGTTGAAAAGAAGAATAAAACAGATTAAGGAAATTATTTTAATATTTTAACAATTTTAATAATGACATTATTGAAAAAAAAAAATAATTATACAGCAGCATATGATACAATGTGATACGTTTAGAGTAAAAGATAAAATATTCATTCTTAGTAATAAAATAGCATTATTAAGCACCTCAGTAATGTACCGAAAATAGCAATAGTATAGAGCAAAGAGCCCTGAAACGACATCCGTGGGAAAAAGTCATCAAGAACATTGGGATTTAAATCATTAAAATTAATTTTTTTATAAGTTATCTTACATTACTGGCTAAGGGTGCTACAATTTTTTAATATTTTCTTTGTTTATTTTTGGGAAACTAAATTGGAAAAATTAAATATTTCAGTTTTCTATATTATTGTTCTTTTAATGGAAAAAACATTTGAATTTTATAATATTATATTAATATAAAATACACTCATATATATATATATATATACCTATATACTACCTATATATATTATATATATATACACTATACATATACCCTATATATATATAATATTAATATATAATATATATATATATATATATATATATACTATTATTATATATATGTTATTTCTTTAAAAACTTATTTTATTACGTTCATTAGCGTAATTGGAAATTTCATATATAATAAATATAAAAATAATAATAAATATTATTTATTATATATATATAATAAATTATATTTAATATATTTATAAAATATATATTAATAATTATATAATTATATATAATTAAATACTATATATATATATATATAATCCCCTTACTAAAATAACAAGTAGAAAAGTAATTATAATTAATAATAAATATATTTTATTTGATACTTTTATTATATACTTATTAGGATTGTTTATTATATATAGTTATGATAATATATATATAAAATAATATAATTGATAATATATAAATATTTATTTATTTTATTATATATTTCCTCTTAAGTCTTGTTGAAAAACTTTTAAATTACGTTCATTTAAAGGTAATTGAAATTGTCATATAATATATAATAGGAATATATATATAAAATATGAAAATAATAAAATAATATATATAAAATAGGAATATAATAATAAAGAATATAACATCAAATTTCACCTATATAATATATATATATATTATTATACCCCTAAGTGTATGTATATATTATTATAATATTTAATATTTATATACCATATAGTAAGGTGTAATATCTACTACTAAATAAATATTAAAATATATATAGGAAACCAACATTATAAAGTATGTCACTATATATACCTATATATATAGTTCCCTTCCTTGACATAGTTCCCCGTCTAACTTCAATTTTTTTAGCCCGGGGCTCGAGCCCCTGACAAAGGGAAAACATGTATTGATTGGGCAGAACGAAGTCTCCCCCCCCTCCCCCCTCCAAACTTTCCTCCGTCCCACAAGAAATTTATGATCATTCTCCTTCGACCCTTAGGTAATCCACAGTTCACTCCCTATTGTTATTCGCTTGTCTGTTGTTATAAATAAGTTAAGATAG
Organism: Trachelipus rathkii; assembly: GCA_015478945.1. Classification (NCBI taxonomy): domain Eukaryota; kingdom Metazoa; phylum Arthropoda; class Malacostraca; order Isopoda; family Trachelipodidae; genus Trachelipus; species Trachelipus rathkii. The sequence goes on along the minus strand of JABUQX010094481.1, from coordinate 7,082 downwards.
TAACGAGTTCTGAGTATCTATATTATTTAGGAGGCCCACAGTGAACTTTTTTCGAAAAATATTATCGATTAAGTATGACTATCGAGTTAATGATATCTTGGTAGTGCTTCTCTCGGATGGACAAAAAAGCGGTAAAAGGGAGTTATAGGGAATCTATGATATTTGAATAAGATAAGAAGTAGTAGTAATAAGTAAATAAAAAGAAATTCATTAATATTACAGAATATATATTAATATATTAAATATTAAAATAAAAAAAATAATATTTATTTAAGCACTAATATAATATAATATAAATAATTATAATTAGGTAGTATATATAAGGTTATAATCCTAAATTAAAGAAAGAATAAAGAACTAACTGAATAATATAATTATTATCAAGTTAATTACTTTCCACGAAACCAATGATACATAAGCAAAGAAAATTTAGGAAGAAAAAATTTTTTACCACTCCGCCCTTGTCCATCGTCATTATATAGGAATAACTATCATCGACCACCGAATTAATTTAGTGGTATAACCCTTGTTTAAATCATGTACAATTTTCTGTACTATTGTGCTGCACCACGACTTCTTCCCTATATTCCAACACCAGTTGTTATTTAACTCCTTTACTCCTTGATTTATGATTTTTTTATTAAAATACTTCACGCAAAAAGAAAGAGTAAAAAGAAAAAAAAAAGATAGAAAACCGAGAAAGTCAAAGAAACCATCTTAAATCACAAGACATGATAACAAAAAAAAAAAAAATAAGGAAATAAAAATATAAATATAAATCACAAGTCAAAATAAAAATTAAAGAAAAATTACAAAAGCATAATAAATAGTAGTGAAAAAAAATAAAAAAAAAATAAATAAAAAGATAAATATATACATACGTTATTTATATATTATTTATAATATATAATAGAAATATAAAAAAAAGAAATAAAATAATATAATATAGTGACAAAAATAAAAAAAATAAAAATAAAATATAAAAAAGAAAATAAAAAATAATATATTGTTATAAACATAATTATTAAAAAAAATAATATCAAATATATATATATATCAAAAAAGAAAAAAAATATACATCATGACACTAATATTAGATAAGAAAAAATTAAAAAATAAGCAAACAGAGTATTAATACAAGGATAAACTTAAATTTTGAATGGACGTAAGTTATATAAAACATTAGAGAAGATGTGGAAGATGAAACAGAAATAATAAAATATTTATAATTATAAGATTCATTATATATTTATACGTTATATACCTATCTACTATATATATATCATATACTACTATACCCCCCTACTACGACTATCTATATACCTTATACTATAACGTCGTAATTATAGAGTCTACGTTTTCACGTTTTTATTTATAAACTAGTTAAAAAAATAGTAAAGAAAGAAAAGGATAAAAAAGTATGAGAGGTAGTTTTATAAAAAAATAATCCGCCTAATTTAGTGGCAGTAAAAATTTTTATTACCGGAAAAATAAAAAAAAAAATAAAATATATAGTGAGGGAAAATTTTTTTTAAATATGCTCAAGGGATAAAGGTAATGGAACTTAAATTCCCAACCAACATTTAGGAAATATACGGGGAGTGAAATATGAAAAATTGCAATTTAAACTAAAAATTTTAACTCTTCTCTCTTATTTTTCTTTTAGGACCGAAAGTGCTTAAATAACAATATTAAATATTTGAATTGAAGATAAGTTCAATGAACAAGCACTGTTTATGAGAAAAACATACCTAAATTCTCAAAACATATATTATATATGGGGGGGAAAGGTATATAATTATATATATATATATATATATATATATGTGAGGAATTAGGGTAGGATATAAGGGAAGGTGAGGGTAATTTATTAAAGGTGAGTCTTGGGGATTTTTTCTCTAATGGGGGCTTTGAATACTTTGTTTAGTAGAGTTGGTTGATGTCGTTTCTGTTTTATTCGTTTGTCTGTTTCATTACTAAATTTGCTTCTGATCTTGCGCATGAGGCCCTATTCACTATGAAAGTTAGGAAAGCAAGCCACAAAGATGTCCTAACTATCTTTGTTTTAAAATAATTCTGCATGGACATCGGTTCAAGTTCAGTTGATATTTGCTCCATTTATTTTTACTTAAATAACTATAATTATTTAATGTCTAAAAGGATTAAAATTTTCATTGTACGTAAACTATGATGCATTTTTTAACCAGTACAAAAATTGTGGTGAAAGTTGACAACTTTAAACGAGACATTAATGAAAATTATCATATGTTGAGGCAGCGGGATATGCCTCCACGTGATTTACATATCGGGGGCGTGAATTTAAGTTAATGCCACCCCGGCGCCTCCCCTCCGGCCGCTTCCATGAACTAGTGGGACATTTAACCTCGCGACCTCGCCACCCGGTGACTTAGGACCGCGATTAAAAGTTGTAACAATTCATAAAAATGGGGCTACTCAATAGTGACAGATCTCAACTAAACCAGCGTGGAGAAGTTGTTCCAATTGTTTTAATCTGAAATATCTCCTGGCTTTGAGTCTATTGGAGGTACTACGTAAAATCTCCTTTGATACTCCAATCAATAGTTTCAAACAATTGTTTTTACATCTATCGGTGTTAACTAAGAACTTTAATTCACGTCTAAAAACAGTTAAGGAACGTAGGAGAAAAAGAAGAAACCTTTAAACACCTCTCATTATGGTATATCAATTTTGTTCTATTTCTGAGAGTTAAAGAGTTGTAACTTGGTAGTGATTTATATAGAAATATAACAAAGATCGCGGAGAAATACTTTGCTTGGGCGCCAGAAAGGGGAAAGGCGAAAAGAGGGATCAGAAAAAAAGCACACAAACGAAACATTCGGGAACAAAATAGCCAACTAGAATTAATTTTTTTTACCCTTTTGTGTCTTTCAGTGTATCATTTATAAATATTGGTTACTTTATTGACGGCTTGAAGAATCCACCCAACCGGAGTAACAAATTAGAGAGGAGTTAATCAAAAGACATCGGAAAAAAAAAAAACGCGCTCGGGGGGAAACATATATCCCCCCCCCGACAGTCTCCACGAGCATCTCTCGGAAAAATCTGCGCCCCAGGTCACCCCCCGCCGACGGTTTTCCCACCCCAAAGCCACACCAGCGAAATTAATTTTCAGTTTTCAAATTAAGTACCTTTCTAGAAATTCAAAAACATTCTACAGTGTACAAATGAGCGGTTAAAATTATATGAGGAAGAAAAAGAAAAAAAATTGTTTCTAACCATACCAACAGTCCTAATGAGTTAATCCATAAACACGATACATTTTTACACCCGGTAAAAATGTTTTGTTATAGTGTATTCTAGTGGGTATTAGTGAGAATAACTGAGAAGGACGGCTTCAATATAGGGTGGGGAAGTAATAATTCTTGCTGAAATTTGGACTTGCGAATAACTGTCAAATTGAATATTTTTCTTTTGTGTTATTACTGATGCACTTGCAAATTTTGGAGTGTATTAAGGAAGGTAAGGGGGAGAAAGAGAGGAATCAGGATGAATTTAAGGGGACATCAAGTGCAAGCGATTGATATTTCTAATCAATGTTTAATGCCCATTACGACTGAAATAGGTAAGGTTTTATAAATCATGAATGGAAAAATGGATCGAGAAAATTATTGGTATGATATTTACAAAGTGAGTATATATATCTATAAGAATATATATATATAATATATATAAAGAATAATATAATATAAGTTAGAATTAATAAATTTTTTATAATGACATTACCTCCTTATTATATTATATTAGTTGAGAAGAGTAAAGGATCGATTTAAAGAATCCGTATTCTTGAGTGATGATCTATAGTATATTACTTGGTAACAGGTATAGGTTATATATTAATATGTATATATAATATAAGGTATAGTGATATATTATATATATTATTTATCCAAAATGTCTATATAACTTTATATTACGTTATTATATATTATTAAACAATAAGTTTTTAAAAACTTTAAAATGTACCCGAAATCAATATTGGAGAGTGATTTACTTCTCCTATCAAGCCGGGCACTCCCTCGATACACTGGATCCGCGTTCCCTTTAGTCTGCCGAGGATTAGCATTGCCTCCAACTCTCTCTTAAACCCGGGATTCGCCTCTAATCCCTGAGAAAAAGGAAGACAATCCCTATAAATACCACCCGTTCCACACCACAGGAGTCGAAACGTATTCAAGCCAATGGCGTAGCTTTTAAAGCTCCCCGGTTTTCTCACCCCATAGATGACGTTAGAGTACTCAAACGCCCAGCCGTGTCGAGAGATTCGCGAAATGTGTATTCCGCTAGTTGTGTGATGTATTAAAATTACTTACTGTCTTTAATTATTTGCGCGGCTTTTACACAGATTAGAGAATACAAAAAAGATGGGGGCTTGCGATGGTCACATATATTAATGCTTCGAAATGAATCACTCATAAAAACAGTATTTCTAAAGACCATGATTCCCACGTTTACGGGTGAAATTTATCAAGTAATATATTCTCAGAAAAACAAATCGTTGGTTTAAGAATGATGCGTGCATAGAGTATTGTAAAGCTCACGT
>JABUQX010094480.1:50000-57413 GCA_015478945.1 Trachelipus rathkii | reverse complement strand
ACTCTGGTTGTAACAGGGTGAGCCAAAATGTTTGACCAGGTGGAGCAAAATTTATCACTTAATAGAGGTAACATTTTAAGTCATATCTCCATATTGGTAATTCTTATACCAAATTTCATAGAGAGTGATTTGTTAGGAATACTTTAAGGTACATTTAGCCTTTCCTGTTTTTTTTGGGGAAAATAATATTTCACCATGAAAATGAATCCGAAAAATTGTGTTAAAAATCGAAGAAATTTCCCTTTTCGTGTGTATTATTAAAAGAAGGAAATAATTTAACGATATAAAATTTTGTGTGATGATACATACTAAAGTATGGTTTAACTTAAATCTTATTTGAAGTTTGCTAAATATTTTAAAAAAAATTTACAGGGTATCCAAAAATCAATTTTTCGGAAAATCGGTAACTTTGAACCTTAATATCTCTGATGGGGTAAGTGCTAAAAATCTGAAATTTTCACACATTATACTACTACCATAGATGTTCCTTCACCTGCAATATTGACTTTGGTATTTGCTTGTTTTAAGAAATACAGCCATTCAAAAATGCCAAAAAAAAAAAAAAAATTTAAGTTGTGTTATGATAGCATACGTAGGCCTACTCGTAATATAAAGTACCTATATTGTTAAAGTGTGTAAATATTATTATTAGAAATTATTAAAATTTTTTGTCATAATTCTTTTTTTTTCAATTTTTATTTTGCAAAAACAATGAAAATAAAATTCATAATTTTGGAAAAATTCACGTTTGGAAAATGTCAATAAAAATAACTTAGACTTGTGTTTTTCCATCCAAATTAATACTATAACATTATTAAAATCTACTTAACATTTAAATTATAATTAAAATTAGTTTGGACAAACACAGACGTTATAATATTTAATGTAAAGCGCGACATTAATTCAGTTATGCAAGCTAAGATTTTGAATAGTGCTTGTGTCGCTTTTCTTACCATGTTGATTGTAAATAAAAAAATATATACGGGCCTCTTTATCTTAAAAAAAATGTTTGTGTGTGCTACGTTTATGTTATATATATATATATATATATATATATATATATATATATATATATATATATATATATATATATATATATATATATATATATATATATATATATATATATATATATATATATATATATATATATATATATATATATATATATATATATATATATATATATACCGTAAAATGGGAGAAAATCAGTCAAAAATCTCCCTTTTTTTTTAATGAATCATGAAAATTGAAATTTTAAGTTACATCTTTACTTAATAGTTTTTCTCACATTTGGAGTTTCTCCTTAATGTTATAGAATAATGAAAAATAATAAAAATATCGATAATATTTTTAAATTTTTTTAAAATCGATTTTCAAAAATTTAAATGATGAAACCGGTCAGTGGCGTCGGGGAGAAACGGTCATTAAATATTATTACGTCTGTGTTTATCCAAACTAATTTTAATTATAATTTAAATGTTAAGTAGATTTTAATAATGTTATAGTATTAATTTGATAGAAAAACACAAGTCTAAGTTATATTTTATTGACATTTTCCAAACGTGAATTTTTTCCAAAATTATGAATTTTATTTTCATTGTTTTATGCTAAATAAAATTGAAAAAGAATTATGACAATAAATTTAATAATTTCTAATAATAATAATAATATTTACACACTTTAACAATATAGGAACTTTATATTACGAGTAGGCCTACGTATGCTATCATAACACAACTTAAAATTTTTTTTTTTGGCATTTTTGAATGGCTGTATTTCTTAAAACAAGCAAATACCAAAGTCAATATTGCAGGTGAAGGAACATCTATGGTAGTAGTATAAGGTGAGAAAATTTCAGATTTTTAGCACTTACCCCATCAGAGATATTAAGGTTCAATGTTACCGTTTTTTGAAAAATTGATTTTTGGACACCCTGTAAATTTTTTTTAAAATATTTACCAAACTTCAAATAGGATTTAAGTTAAACCATATTTTAGTATGTATCATCAAACAAAATTTTATATCGTTAAATCGTTTCCTTCTTTTAATAATACACCCACGAAAATGGAAATTTCTTCGATTTTTAACACAATTTTTCGATTCATTTTCATGGTGAAATATTATTTTCCCCAAAAAACAGGAAAGGCTAAATGTACCTTAAAGTATCCCTAACAAATCACTCTCTATGAAATTTGGTATAAGAATTACCAATATGGAGATATGACTTAAAATGTTACCTCTATTAAGTGATAAATTTTGCTCCACCTGGTCAAACATTTTGGCTCACCCTGTTACAACCAGAGTAAATCTACAAAAACGAATGGTGGTTTTGAACTTGCCAGGGATAACATTAACGCCATGCAAATATAAAAGTTTTCAAAAATTGAGCGGCCATCAGCGGTACGGAAAAATGGATTGAACTTATATATATATATATATATATATATATAGTATATATATATAGATATATATAGTATATATATATATATATATATATATATATATATATATATATATATATATATATATATATATATATATATATATATATATATATATATATATATATATATATATATATATATATATATATATATATATATATTATATATATATATATATATATATATATATATATATATATATATATAAGCATGGAAAGAACATTTTATTTAATCTTAACTGTGACTTTTTAATAACAAAAGAAATAAATAAAGAAATAAATAAATACCTGGAAAGGTTTAATACTGACTCCACTCTTATTCTTCTTTTTGAGACATTCAACAAGATGTTTAACTATCATTTCTGTTACATGGTCAACATGTCTTCCACCCTAATTAAAATAATAATAATAATAATAATAATAATAATAATAATAATAATAATAATAATAATAATAATAATAATTTTTGCAAGATTTTTCCAAATTCCTAAAAACCTTCCTAATATTTTCATTAATTTTCTTTAGGACAATTCTTTAACAAAACAAAATAATTGCCTTCTGAAATGATCCAAGCTTTCGTCCACTCACGTTGGACATTTTCAAGGATATGACTTTATTAGGACGAAGCCAAAATTAAAATTTAAAATAATACAATTATTACAAATATAAGAAGTAAGATTAAAACTAAAGTTTAAAATATACGAAAAATAAATGTGAAGTAGAAAATTTAGATTGTCTTTTTTCTTTCTTTCTTCTAAGTAAAAATGTTAAGGTAATCGGATATTTTGTTATATTTTATATTAATGTCCAGTCTATGTTTTCTTATAAGAAGGGACTCCGCCAGCCTAAGATCAGAAAATTCCCTCTTTTTATTCAAAATTTTAAAGCAATTTACTATTTCATTATTGTGTAATTTTTTATGCTCTTCCTACATATGGTGTTGTATCTTATTTGGTTTGTACTTGTGCTGCAACATACGCTGCCGAATACACTTCGAATAATAATAATAAATAATAATTGATTAATGGATCTTATGTTCTTTTCAGTTTTAGGTAAAGAGAATGATGAAGATAGATGGAGAAGAATACCCGAATCTAATATAATAAGTAAGAAGTTCAAGATATAAAAATTACTTGAACTTGTAGTCGTATTTAATAGGTAAATTACTTATTGACAAAAATTTATTAATGAATCTTATTTGTTTCTTTTAAGGGGATTAATAATGTATTAGAGTAATTATTAACGTAATCCACGGCTCTACATTAGGCCTTTTAAATATATTATTTAAAGTTTTAATCAGCTAAGTAAGAAATCAAACAAATATATAAGATCTACTTCAAAGCTTAAATGAGTGCAAGGAACTTAATCTTAAGATACTGGAAAAGTTGTTATCATTTATGGCCATAATTAATTCGGTTTCGTAGTACCATAGTTTAAAAATTTTATGCCTGCTTGTGTATTACAAGGTATTTGTTGATTATCTGCTTTTTGTTGTTTTTTTTGCTCTATAAATAAAAATAATAATAATTACTGAATAGAACATCATGACAATATGGCAAATTAACAGAGGAAATAGTATTATTTTTTTTCCATAGAGTGAAAAGATAAATCTAATATTCTTTACATGCTACGAGGTCAAACTTAAAAACAAAATTTTAGTTTAGAACATAATTGAACACAACACATATTTAAATAAAATTAAATTAAACTTCTGCTACATTCTTTTGGACATAAGTAAAATAAAAAAAAACAAAAAAACATCAAAATATAATGAGAGGCACTGAGTAACTTACTTTAGGTGTAGAAATGCTGTTCACGAACGAAACTTGTTGAAATCCTTTGTCAGACAAAGCAATGGCTATCTCCCACCTTTCATTAACCGCTTCATATGCACACTTAACTGGATTTCCCATGTCATCCTCCTTCTCCTTCAAAAGATGTTCAATGTAGTCTTTGAATCCTTTGATCTAAGAAATAGGATATGAAGAAATGAAAAATAATAATCATTTTCTGAAAATAGCTTGCAAAAAATATTGAAATAAAAACAAAATAAATAAATATACACAAATTTTAAAGAATTACAATGAATTTATGTAAATAAATGAAAACGTTTAAATCTTACAGGAACTTTTTTTCCATTCAGATACACTTTTACACCTCTTGTCGAAGCAGCAATATCGAATGCTCTTCTGCTAATGATGCTCACAATGTCATCGTCAAGAGATTCCATTCTAAACTTAGACAAGTCGGGAGAGAAAGTAATTTTTGTGAATTCATTGCCAGAAAATTCCTTAATTTTTGGTTCAGAAGCTTTACTCATATTGTTAGCCCAAGTCTTTAAAATAAAAAATAAAAAACATTTATAAGAATAAGTGCAATGCCTTTTACGTTCTTATTATACCATATATATATATAACAAAATTACTCACTTGCTTGAAGTTTTTCTTATATTCATGGGAGCTGGTTTCCACAGTAAATTGTGTACTGAATATATTACAGAGTTTTGCCCCATACCCATTTCGGCCTCCAGTAACTTTCTCCTCATCATCGTCATAGTTTGAAGATGTTAATAAATGCCCAAAAATCATTGTTGGTACAAACAAATTCTCTCCTTTGTGCATTGATACTGGGATGCCTTTCCCATTATTCCACACAGAAATCAAGTTTTCTTCTCTGCAAAATAAAATTTAAAATTGTTTAAGCATTTAATAAATTTGTTTAAAATTAGTGTGAAAGTAAATTAAAAATAAAATAAAGAGGGCTTACATGATTTATTCTCAATGTTCAAGCGCTTATCAAGTTCTTGTATAGTATTGGAAGTACCTTATTAATTCAGGCCAATGAATATCGGCTTTATGTTTCGATTTCCTTCCCCGCCGATGCACATTCGATATCAGCATTAAAACAATTTTCGTGCCCAACAGATCTCGAAAGCCCCGCGGTCAGTAGACAAAGAGTGCGACCTTAAGATAATTAATATTGATAGTGGTTGCCTTTGCGTTAAAGTTGCGTTATTAAAATGGACATGCCCGCTGTATTCGCTTTGTTATGTGAACTTAAATGACTCCGTGAGAATGAGTATGATTGTCGGCTTTTCTATGTTTCCGTCTTCTTGTTTCTCTCTTACTCTATTTCAGAAATTATTCCTAAATGCCATAAAGGTTAAATATAGTCTCCTACTGAGAAGAAAGAGACGAGAATCCAAACAAAAAAAATAATATATGATATAAATATAACGGAAGAATGAAGAAAGAAAGAGATCACGTAGGAGATAAGTTAGTTGTAGCAAAGCTAAGATACCATTGCGTTTTTTAGAATAAGGTGGTTTTAATACGATATAGGAATAAAATTTAGCAGCAACGACGAAAATAAATAGTCTAACGACATAAATGAAGTGAAATAACTATGGTAAGTAAAGAGAATGTAGTTAACAATATAACGTAGAGGAAAAGGGCAATCATTGATATAGCCGTAACTCTCCCTGTTAAAATGAAGCATAAGGGAAGGTATTGGGAAGGTTGCGACGATACTAGGCAAAGACGAGCAGAAAAGCGCCAGGACTGATCCCCTGAATATTTAGAGTTCAGAATAAGATAAACAAATAGAGCAAGTAATGAGTCGAAGGATAGAAACATGCACAGCAACAAGGCATTGAGACACGGGACCAACTGCAATACCAGAATATTTCAACAACAGACACCACAACCGGAAAAAGAACACCACACAAACGCAGCAGTGACAATCTATCTGGCCCACTAGAATCCTGTGAGAATCGATATGTCAAGAGCAGCAAATACGAGTAGCGAAAGAAGGCAATACCGAAACGAGTAGCATTGATAAACCTTTAACCGTCCACAAACGAGAAAAGCCGCCAGCCAGCCACCTTTTGAAAAGGGAGTGAGGAAATTAAAGATGTTATGAACCGTCATATTGCAAATGGCCGTAATTAGGATTCTGAGGTAGCCTCCTGCAGAATGCGGTCAGAGCAGACGTAATGGGGGTTTGAAAACGAAAGATAACTGTACACATGATTATTCTCTTCGAAGAGAGAGTGGCATCACATTGGATTCAACGTCAAGGGCTCACCTGGGGGACGATCGAAAAGCTCCTGTTGAGATACGGATCGCTTCGTTTTGGATGGATCTAACAGGTGTAGTAGAGTGTTGTGGAGGCCTGCCATATACTGCACAAGCGCATAATCCAGTTTCGATCGATAGAGTACGTAAAGACGTAAAAGGATTTGCGATCAGCAAACCCCAAGACTTTTGAGGCGATGGATACGTAACAGCTCAAGGGTGTGATGAATAGCCCTGTCTTAGGTTGGTTTAATATGCGGTGCTTAATGTTGATTGGTCATCTAGGATAAGCCCTAGAAATTTGACCTGTGAAGTTACAGGGATGGGCGACCATATAGCGTTAGGTTCGCTGGAAGAAGTGGCAAGTTCTTGGATTCCCTTTTTTCTTAAAAGCACTGCTGAGGTTTGGTGGGAGAAATGGGAAGCCATGGGAACTTAAGCCCACTGTGAAATATTTGTTCAATAGCTAGTTGAAGTTGCGTTGCGAGAAAAGCGCAGCCTGCACCGGCTACTGTATATGCTAAGTCATCGAAACATATAGAGAAAAATTGGACAGTCGCTGGAATAGATAGGTAACGAATATGATAAATACCGTATGAGTGACAGATAATAGGTACACTTTGAAGAGAGCAACTACAGCCTGCGAACGGCCAGAGATCCCATAAAAAGGAAGAAGTATATAATTAAATATAACGTATAATTGGTAAGTAGTGAAATATAAATAAGATGCTGAGTATATAGTGATAAGAGTGAGTAGGATAAAATACGCGTATGAGAGGAAGGAAAGAATAGAAATAGAATGAGTAATAGAAGAGGAATATAATAAAAGATATATATCAGATAAGGTAGTCAAGTAGAATAAATATATATAATAAATAACTATATAATGAT
>JABUQX010094480.1:15000-32500 GCA_015478945.1 Trachelipus rathkii | reverse complement strand
AGTAAAGTAACCAAAATTCAAAGTTTCAACCTACCATCAGCTGTTAACATATCAAGCGCAATCATTGCTTAACAAAACATAACATACCTAACATACCATACGCAAGAATAAACTGCTAACATGATCAAAGTTATCAGCTTAACTACGGTAAAGCAGCCAACATTGCCATGCATAACTCGACCATACCCTACTTTTTCTTTCATATCTATTTCATATCAATGTTAATTTAATATTGTAATATTTAGCCTAACCGTACGAAATTTACTATAACCTAACTATCTATCACTCTGTTCGCCGAATAAATGTTATCATATCAAAGTTTTAGCATCGATAAAGCTAACATAGCATAATTTAACCTGAACTAAGAACATGACGCATCATAACTTACCTAGCATACCTTACGTATGACATTGACATAGTAATATTTAACAAAACCTAACAAATTTTTTTTTATCATAACCTGACCTATCTTTCATACTGATCAATTAATAAATGGTAATGTGACAAAGGGTTCACATCGATCAAGCCAACATATCATACCATATCTAGAACTAAGAATATAATGTTCAACAGCAAACCTAACATTCCTTACACACGAATAAACTGCTAGCACCTGCAAAGTTCCCTACCTAACAGTAAAGTAACTAACATTACCTACAAATCGTAATCTATGCATACTTCTTCAAGCACATCTCTAACACATCAAAGCTAATTTATATTAACAGAGTAATATTTAACAAAGTTTAACAAAAATTAACCCTAACCTATCCTAACTAACATATTGACCAACGAATAATGGCAAACATAACAACGTTTTTAATCTCAGTAAAGCTAAGCTAAGAACACAACATACTTAACACACCCGACGTACGGATAAACTGCTATCATTAACAAAGTAATCAACTTAACAACATACAGTAGCTAACATCGCTAAGCAAAATTCAACTTATTCCTACTTTCCTATCATATCTATATCACATCAATGTTAATTTAACGTTGCAATAATTAACAAAATCTAGAAAAATATATCATAACCTGTCTTATCTCTCATACTGAACAACAAATATACATATTTTTTTTACAGCTAACACCACCGCTCACGGGCTGAGACCTAATCTAGGAGGGATGTGCTCAGTTTTTAAGTCTGAGCAAGACGGAGCTAAGAAGAGAATAGCTCACACTCACACGACCGACCAGTGACAAACCTGGGTCTCTCGCTTAGTTGGGCGAGTGCTCTACCGCTGAGCTACCGGATGCTATTTTGGTACTTGATCCATTCCTTCTTGATCTATACGAGCCGCCTCCGCCGAATGTCCATTCTTCTTATAATAAATAACTAAATCCAAAATAATGTTGGTCCATTTATTTTACTTAATATTTATTATATCAAAAAGAACCAAAAATTAAATTTTGTTGCTCCTTCGTTAATTAAAGTAGATTTTAATTTTAGTTAAATTTTATAAATTTTTTATTTCGAATTCCTATTTCAAAAAAGTTTTTGCAGTCTGATCAAATCTTCTCTTAGAAACCATCTCCTTCCATAGCTCTCAAAGTTCCAATCCCTTGTTGCAAGCTCTTGTGTTTCTTGATTCTATTCACTAATTCATTTCTTCTGAATCTTTTCCTTTCTTTTTCCACTCTCTTTTCAATTCGTCCGCTCTAGACCGCAGTCGGCTAATAACAACGTTTTCACATTACTAAGGCTAACATAAAATTACCTGTGCTAAGAGCATAACGTGTCATAACATATCTAACATGCCTTACGTGCGAATGAACTGTTTTCATTAACAAAGTAACTAACATTCGATGTTTCAACTTACCATCAGATGTTAACATAACAATCTCAATCTTTACTGTACATAACCGAACAAAATATTATTTTTATTATTACATACACAAACATTATTATTATTATTATTATTATTATTATTATTATTATTATTATTATTATTATTATTATTATTATTATTATTATTATTATTATTATTATTATTATTATTATTATTATTATTATTATTATTCCCCATAGATCTCAAAATACCAATAACGCGCGCGGACACTTTGACTGTCAGATCATAACTAGAATACTGATCCGTAAATATGCTATCTACGTCACACCAAAACATTACGCGATCTTACTAAGATCAAGGGTTGACGAATCAGACAACTGTATTTGTTATGACGTCACTGACGGCCAATGAGAGCCAAGGATTGACGCATCACAATGATGGGAGATTTAGAAAAACTGGTAAACTTGGCAACAGCTCATCAGACAGAGACAATTTGACAACACCGCACATATTTGAGGTTGTGTTGTTCCTAAGAGTTCTTGAGTAAGAATGAGCAAACGAATAAATGATAACATAACAAAGTTTGAACATCAATAAAGAAAATATAACATTTCTTGGAAAAAGAACATAAAGTTCCATAACATACCTGACATACTTTCATGCGAATAAACTGCCAAAATTATCAAAGTTCTGCTTATCAACAGTTAACTAATAAACATGCAATCATGATACATTATCATAGTAATATTTAACAAAACTCATAAAAAAGTTTTCATAACCTTACCTACCTATGATACTGACCAATGAATAATTGCTAACATAGGATATATATATATATATATATATATATATATATATATATATATATATATATATAAAAATATTATATACAAATATATATATATATATATATATATATATATATATATATATATATATATATATATATATATATATATATATATATATATATATATATATATATATATATATATATTATAGTGTGGATCCACTCTAAGTATATAACATATCATGCCAGAAATAAAAATTAAGAGATTACGCCCTAAAAACTCCAACTAAGGCATCCGATTATTCTCCGAAATAGGCTCCGCCCACACGCTAGCATTTTACCTTTTTGAAGATATCGTGAACATCTGACTGCGCGTAAATGAAATCAGCATTAAAAAACTAAGCAATTAACCAGTGAATGCTAGCAATCTATTCCAAACAAAATTTATGAAACCAAACCAAGGTAAGGAACAAGGCAGAGTGGAATTTAAAATAGTATTAAGGCGGCAAGGCAAAAGTAAAGCGATGATAGCCGACCTAAGACTGTAGGCTTAGGCTAGGGGAGCCGTAATAGTTTCGCAGAGAGGTATCAGCAAATCGGCTGGAGTTAGCACCTTAGAAGGTCTTACACAACAATAAAAATTAATTAGGGAGTGTTCATGCATGCCAGTGTAAAATTCGCGGTAAGCTTAAGTAGCGTTTCAAGCAATTAGCCAAACTTAGGGGTTAGAGGCTAGAGTAAGGAGAAAACTAGGTGGAGATTAAGAGTTGCATGTATCTTTAAGTATAATGTGGGAAATAACAGCTCTGGGATAGGCTGTTATTCCCCACATACCAACCCTAGCGGGCGTGCGCCTCACATAGCAGTTTGGAGAGAGGCCAAGCTGGGTAATAGTAGCGCAGAGGTGAACAGCCCAAAAATGTTAGAATTAGAAACTTTTAAATATATTTTAGCAACAATATAGTAAATAGAGGTCGCATAGACCGGTATTTACTATATCTAACCCTAGTGGGCGTGCGCCTCACATAGCAGTTTGGAGAGAGGCCAAGGTAGGGGCGTTTTCTCTCTCTCTCTCTCTCTCTCTCTCTCCCTCTCTCTCTCTCTCTCTCTCTCTCTCTCTCTCTCTCTCTCTCTCTCTCTCTCTCTCTCTCTCTCTCTCTCTCTCTCTCTCTCTCTCTAGTCAAAGAAGTTACAACAACATAGGCAATTTTTAATATATGTATATATGTGTCTGTGTGAGACTCATATCAAATGTAATGCTGCTTCATGCGAATGTATATCAGGGAGGATCCTTTTCCTGCCTGTGTATGCATATACATAAAACAGCTCCTCCCAAACTGATAATCATTTGTACTACTACTCTGCATAGGCTTCATATTCTGTAGGAATTCTTCCTGCAGTATATGATTCATATGTAGAATAGTAATAACTAGGATTACCCTGTTCTAATGCCTTGTTGTTTTTGTTTTTTTTAGGACAGGGGTCCAACCCTAACTTGTGAATTAGCTGTAAGAAAATAAAACTTGTAAAGAATAAACCATTTCTCAATCAACCTTAAAGAAGCGGTCCTAAGCACCCAGCTTCAGATAGTGACCCCGAAGAGTGAAGATTAGATTCCCAGGCTGGAATCAGAACACCCACAACAAGGCCAGGAAAAACTATTACAAACGAACCCAATCACTTTTGTACCGTTTGTTAGTATTGTTTTTTTTTAACGGGTAGATTTACCCACTCGTTGTGTTTGTGCCTTTTTCTATCTTCTTAACAGCCTTCACGAGTCCAGCTGCAGCCATCAAGAGCCAGCTCCGTCAGCAGAGTATCAAACTAACGCCGTTGGACCCCTACCTTGGTACAGTTCTGTATTTCATACAGAACACGTAATTTGTACTACATTCTGGTATTATTATTTTTTTATTGTTCTTATTAATTTTATTATTATTATTATTATTATTATTATTATTATTATTATTATTATTATTATTATTATTATTATTATTATTATTATTATTATTATTATTATTATTATTATTATTATTATTATTATTATTATTATTATTATTATTATTATTATTATTATTATTATTATTATTATCACCCCTTGTCGTGGGATTCCTCACACGGTATAGCCACACTCTTGTGTGCGGAGGAAATCCTTGTACACTCACTCAAATAAGCATAATAATATATAAAAAATAAGTATTTTGGGTACCAGATCGCAGCAATCCTGTTTTTTAATTCTGGGTCTATTCCTAAGGTGTAATTTCTTTGCTTTTTCACCCCGCGATCCGCTATTAGCGCCCCCGCTTGCTCCCCATCTTCCTTCCCTTCCTTTCTCTCCCTCGCTCTACCTAATTCTCCGCCTTTCACCATGTCCGCGCGATCTATCCATCTCCAACCTTTCTTTGTTAACGATCCTGACCTTTGGTTTGAACTCGCAGAGTCAGTGCTCCTGTCCATAGAAGACGAGAAGGAGAGATATGCGAGAGTGGTGAATGCTCTCCCAGAGTCTTGTCTGGCCAAAATTAGGGACGGTTTAGCAGAAACTAGGGCCTCTACCACCCCGTACGCCGCTCTCCAGACACTCATTACCGACCGATTGGCCCCCACCAGAGAGGAACGGGTAGAGACGCTGCTTAGAGGCGTTGCCCTGGGTGATCAAAAACCATCAGAGTTGATGACGAGAATGCTGGGTTTGTTGGGGGTACACCTTCTCCGCGAGAGGTGCAAATTATTCGTACACTCTTCCTCCAGAAGATGCCCGCTGAGCATCACAGTGTCCTGCAGTCGTTGAATCCGGCGCAAACTCTCCCTGAGTTTGCTGCCATAGCGGACCGGGTTGTGCGCCCACCTATAACCTCTACTTCCAACGTTTTCGCAGTCTCTCACACACCTGCCACCGCTACCGCTCTCCCTCCCCCGCAAACAGCTGCGCCTCACGCCCATCACATTCCCCTTCTCCCTCAACCGCCTTCTGCCGCCTTTCCAGCTCAACCTCCTTATTCCCACCCACCCCAACCTTCCCACCCTCAGATTTTCGCAGTACAAAATTCTCTGGCATCTCTCGAGGCCCGGATGTCGGTTTTTGAAACGGGCATGGCTGAGATAAAATCTGCCCTTCTCTCCATCACTTCGGCTAGTATTAATAACACTTTTCGCTCTCGTGATCGCACTCCTTCCAACTTTCGTCCTTCTCGCGGTCCTCGTTCACCTTCTGCTTCTTCCTCCCGCCAGCGCCAGTATCCACATGGGTACTGTTACTATCACCATACCTTCGGTATGGACGCGAATAAGTGCGATCCCACCTGCTCACTCCATCAGGGAAACTCAGCAGCCAACCCGTCGTAGGGGCGACGGGAGATGCTGGTTCTTTTTCTTCTTCTCCTACTACTGCACAGGATGTTCTTCGTATCTACGATCAGTCCACTAAACTTGCCTTCTTGATCGATTCCGGCTCTAGCCTTTCGATTTTACCCAACAACCCTTCTCAAGACTCGGCTATCCCTCTTTCAGGCCGTCAACTTTTCGCTGCTAATGGCTCTTCCATTCCGGTATATGGAGAGCGTTTATGTACGTTGGATCTGTCTCTCCGCCGCCAGTTTCCATGGGTTTTTCTCGTCGCTGAAGTGACACAGCCCATCCTCGGCGCTGACTTTTTGTCCCATTTCAATCTTATGGTAGACCTTCGTAATAGACGTCTAGTTGACGGTGATACTTCTCTTTACTCCCACGGTTCCCTAGGTTCTTCCGAGCTAAGGGGCACTGCTAATGGCTCTTCCATCCCGGTATATGGAGAGCGATTGTGTACGTTGGATCTGTCTCTCCGCCGCCAGTTTCCATGGGTTGTTCTCGTCGCTGAAGTGACACAGCCCATCCTCGGCGCTGACTTTTTGTCCCATTTCAATCTTATGGTAGACCTTCGTAATAGACGTCTAGTTGACGGTGATACTTGGTTCCCTAGGTTCTTCAGAGCTAAGGGGCATTTCCGCTATCGCTCCGCCATCTTCGGTAGTGTCTCCCTTCCTTTCTATCCTGCAGAAGGACTTTTCTTCTTTTTTGCATCCTTGCTCTTCAGACACCCCTCTTAAGCATTCTGTGGAACATCATATAGAGACCACTGGTCCACCCACCTTTGCTCGAGCTCGCCGCCTTCCTCCTGATAAACTCAAAGCCGCCAAGGCCGAGTTTGATCACATGTTGCAACTTGGCATTGTGCGCCCTTCCAAGAGTTGTTGGTCTTCTCCGCTACACATGGTTCCTAAAGGCACTACGGGGGATTGGAGACCCTGTGGTGATTTTAGGGCTTTGAACTCTGCCACGACCCCAGATAGATACCCCGTGCCACACATCCAATCATTTACCTCCCACCTGGCCGGCAACACTATCTTCTCCTCTTTGGATTTAATTCGGGCCTATCATCAGATACCCGTAGCTCCGGAGGACGTTCCCAAAACAGCTGTAATCACCCCCTTTGGCCTCTTTGAGTACACGAGAATGCCATTCGGTTTGAAAAATGCAGCCCAGTCCTTCCAGAGGTTCATCGATTCTATCCTCCGTGGCCTTCCTTTTGCTTGGGCATATTTAGATGATCTGTTAGTCGCTTCCTCCTCTCCTGAAGAGCATGCGGTTCACCTACCGTGCCGTTTTCGGTAGGTTGGACGATGCGGGAATTCGTCTCAATCCTACCAAGTGCGTATTCGGTGCGTCTTCTCTTACGTTCCTTGGTCACACAGTCTCGGCTGAGGTTTGCCCTCTTGTAGACCGTGTCGTCGCTATCCGCGCCTTTCCTCTTCCCCAAAATCAAAAGCAACTTCGTCAATATCTGGGAATGATCAACTATTATCACAGATTCCTGAAATCAGCGGCAGCCCTCTTAGGCCCGCTTACCGCACTCATTCGTCCTAAACAGCGAGGCAGCACCACTAAAGTCGACTGGTCTCCGGCAGCAGAGTCTGCTTTTGAGGCTTCCAAAGAAGCCCTCGCCTCCGCCACTCTTTTAGTTCATCCCCACGATACCGCACCAGCGAGAGTGCAGGTAGATGCCTCTGATTTCGCTGTTGGTGCGGTGCTTCAGCAGTTCCAAAAGGGTGAATGGTGCCCACTTGCCTTCTTTTCACGCAAGCTGCAACCCGCCGAAACAAGGTATAGTGCTTTTGGAAGGGAGTTGCTTGCTATGTATCTTGCTGTTCGCCATTTTCGGTACTTTTTGGAAGGACGGGAGTTCCACATCCTGACCGACCACAAAGCGATCACTTTCGCAATGGCTTCACGGCATGAACGTCACTCCCCCCGTGAAGCTCGTCATCTTGAATTCGTTTCCCAGTTTACGACAGACATACGTCACATCTCCGGAGTGGATAATTTCACCGCGGATGCTCTTTCTCGGATTGAAATTAACGCTCTTTCCCCCATTCCTGACATTGATTACGCAGCCATGGCCACGTGCCAGGAGCAAGACAATATCGATCTTCAGCAGGACTCTTCTCTACAGCTGCAGTGGCTCAATCTTCCGGGCATAGAGAAGAGACTCTTGTGTGACACTTCAACAGGCTTCACCCCCTTTCGTTCCAAATTCCTTCGAAAGGCAGTCTTCTGCAATCTCCATTCACTTTCACACCCTGGCGTCGAGGCTTCACGCAAACTGGTAACAGCTCGTTTTGTGTGGCCTAAAGTTAACGCCGATGTAGCGAATTGGGTCCACGCCTGCATGGCTTGTCAACGCTCTAAGGTGCAAAGACACACTAAAGCTCCCTTGGGCACCTTCTTGCCCCCTGGTCAACGTTTTGAAAGAGTTCACATCGACATTGTTGGACCTCTTCCACCTTCTCATGGCATGCGATATATCCTCACCTGTATCGATCGGTTCACTCGTTGGACTGAAGCTATCCCTCTCTCTGTTGCCACTGCCGAATCTATAGCTAAAGCCTTCTTGTTTCATTGGATCTCTCGGTTCGGAATTCCTCTCTTGGTACGACGGATCAAGGTCGCGTTTTCGAATCCTTCCTCTGGAAAGATTTGATGCGCTTGCTGGGTTCTGAGAAGATCCATACCACCAGCTTCCATCCTATCTCGAACGGGATTTGTGAGAGGTTCCACCGTCAGCTTAAAGCCTCTCTCATGGCACATCCACAACCAGAACACTGGACTGAGGCTCTTCCTTTGGTTATGCTGGGTATACGCACGGCCGTTAAGGAGGATCTTCAGTGTTCAGCTGCAGAACTTGTTTATGGCTCTACACTTCGCCTGCCTGGCGAGTTCTTTTCTCAATCTTTCCCGCTTGCTACTGCAGACCCCACCCTGTATCTCACTCGCTTGAAACGCTGCGCCCTCTCATGGAGACCTACTCCGACCCGCCAGCAAAAGGTGCACTCTTATATTTCGAAAGATCTCTCTTCCTGTACCCATGTTTTAGTGAGGCATGACTCCCACCGTTCTCCTCTCCAACCCAAGTACGACGGACCCTTCCCGGTGTTACTTCGGAAGGAGAAGTTCTTCAAAGTACAGCTTCCTACTCGTACCGACGTTATATCGATCGATCGTCTCAAACCTGCCTATTTTGAGGCGAACCCTCCGGACGTCCAGGCCTCGGACTTGTTCCCTAAACCCATCCCGATTCCTCTGGATGCCCCACCTTCTTACCCTGTGCCAGATTCTCCACCTCCTTCATCTCCTCCCGACTCTTCACCTCCTTCAACTCCTACGGATTCACCACCTTCACCACTTCTCCCTCTCGACCCAGATCTACTTCCTTTCCCTCCTCCTCCTCTTCCTCTGCCGTCTCCTTCCACTTCTCCACCTCCTGCCTTGCCTTCCACAGGCAGCTCTCCTGCTGTTCCACTTCCTTCTCGCATCCCTCGTCCTCTTACTCGTTCTCTTTCTCGCGCTCTCGCCCCCACTCCTACGTCTCCAATACAACCTCCCCGCTCTTGTCTGCGCCCAGTTTTGCAACCCACTTCGTCTGGGAATGTATCGAGCAGAGGCCGCAAGTTGCGGAGGCCGTTTCGCTTCCGCGATTGAAGCAACTGCGACCTCAGCTCTGCAGGGGGGTATATAGTGTGGATCCACTCTAAGTATATAACATATCATGCCAGAAATAAAAATTAAGAGATTACGCCCTAAAAACTCCAACTAAGGCATCCGATTATTCTCCGAAATAGGCTCCGCCCACACGCTAGCATTTTACCTTTTTGAAGATATCGTGAACATCTGACTGCGCGTAAATGAAATCAGCATTAAAAAACTAAGCAATTAACCAGTGAATGCTAGCAACCTATTCCAAACAAAATTTATGAAACCAAACCAAGGTAAGGAACAAGGCAGAGTAGAATTTAAAATAGTATTAAGGCGGCAAGGCAAAAGTAAAGCGATGATAGCCGACCTAAGACTGTAGGCTTAGGCTAGGGGAGCCGTAATAGTTTCGCAGAGAGGTATCAGCAAATCGGCTGGAGTTAGCACCTTAGAAGGTCTTACACAACAATAAAAATTAATTAGGAAGTGTTCATGCATGCCAGTGTAAAATTCGCGGTAAGCTTAAGTAGCGTTTCAAGCAATTAGCCAAACTTAGGGGTTAGAGGCTAGAGTAAGGAGAAAACTAGGTGGAGATTAAGAGTTGCATGTATCTTTAAGTATAATGTGGGAAATAACAGCTCTGGGATAGGCTGTTATTTCCGCACATACCAACCCTAGCGGGCGTGCGCCTCACATAGCAGTTTGGAGAGAGGCCAAGCTGGGTAATAGTAGCGCAGAAGTGAACAACCGAAAAATGTTAGAATTAGAAACTTTAAATATATTTTAGCAACAATATAGTAAATAGAGGTCGCATAGACCGGTATTTACTATATCTAACCCTAGCGGGCATGCGCCTCACATAGCAGTTTGGAGAGAGGCCAAGCTAGGTGATTTTAGTGCAGTAGGGTCAGCCAAATCTCTCTCTCTCTCTCTCTCTCTCTCTCTCTCTCTCTCTCTCTCTCTCTCTCTCTCTCTAGTCAAAGAAGTTACAACAACATAGGCAATTTTTAATATATGTATATATGTGTCTGTGTGAGACTCATATCAAATGTAATGCTGCTTCATGCGAATGTATATCAGGGAGGATCCTTTTCCTGCCTGTGTATGCATATACATAAAACAGCTCCTCCCAAACTGATAATCATTTGTACTACTACTCTGCATAGGCTTCATATTCTGTAGGAATTCTTCCTGCAGTATATGATTCATATGTAGAATAGTAATAACTAGGATTACCCTGTTCTAATGCCTTGTTGTTTTTGTTTTTTTTAGGACAGGGGTCCAACCCTAACTTGTGAATTAGCTGTAAGAAAATAAAACTTGTAAAGAATAAACCATTTCTCAATCAACCTTAAAGAAGCGGTCCTAAGCAACCAGCTTCAATATATATATATATATATATATATATATATATATATATATATATATAAATATATAATATATATATATATAAAAAATATATATATATATATATATATATATATATATATATATATATATATATATATATATATATATATATATATATATATATATAATGAGAAAGAGTAAATATACAAATACTTAAAAATATATATATATTATATATATATATATATATATATATATATATATATATATATATATATATATATATATATATAACCAGCAAGAATCTCTAAGATGGCAGGATATTAAAAGGAAAGACATCAAAATATGACTTAAATAGATCAATAGATCATGGATGGATGGGAGGGGTTGGGGTCGGTAGTTTGCTTTAATGCTTTACCTTTTTACAGCTTTACTGCTTTACTGCTTCAGGGTCAATGAGCTTTTACATTCATCTATGATATTTCATTCAAAGAAATATTCATGCTATGTTTTACAAAAAAAAGGACATCAAAATATGACTTAAAGCAATAGATCAATAGTTCATGGATAGATGGGGGCGGTGGGGTGGGTAGTTTGCTTTACTGCTTTACTGCTTTAATGCTTTGCTGCTTTAGGGTCAATATGCTATTACTTTTTACTATGATATTTTATTCAAAAAATTTATTTTATTAAATGTGTTCAAAAAGAGCGTTTAGAAAACGAAACACAGATGCATGACGTTATAGAAATGATAGTCAGGTATTAGGTATTTTATCGATATTATACTCTGAACTTGTCATTGTTAGTAGTTTATTTATTTGTAAGGTATGTTATGGAACGTCATGTTCTTAGTCCAGGAAATGTATGTTAGCTTTATTGATGTTCAAACTATGTTATGTTAGCATTTATTTGTTGGTCAGTATGATAGGTGGGATAGGTTATGGTAAATTTTGTTAGGTTATGTTAAATATTACATTGTTAAATTAACATTTATGTGATATAGATATTATAGAAAAAGTAGAATAAGGTCAAGTTATGCATGGCAATCTTAGCAACTTTACTGTTATTAAGCTGATAACTTTGTTAATGATAGCAGTTTATTCATACGCATGGTATGTTAGGTATGCCATGCTTTGTATAGTAATGACTGAGTTTGATATGTTAACAGCTGATGGTAAGTTGAAACTTTGAATGTAAGTTACTTCATTGCTTTAGGGTCAATAATGAAGCTTCAAATGTGTCTTAAAGCAATAGATCAATAGATCAGTAGGGAAAGGGTGGGTAGTTTGCTTTATTGCTTTAGGGTCAATAAACTTTTACACTTTACTATGATATTTTTATTCGAAGAACTTATTTTTATGTTATGTTTATACAAAATGTTACCCAAAATATGACTTAAAGCAATAGATCATGAATGGGTGAAAGGGGTGTTGTGGGTGGTTAGATTTGCTGCTTTACTGCCTTATGGTCAATAAACTATTACACTTTACTATGATATTTTATTCATAGAACATATTTCTGTTATGTTTATACAAATAATTTAGTTTAGTTTAATCAATAGATCAATAGATCAATATATCATGAATGGGTGGGAATGGTGGGGTGGCTAGTTTGATTTACTTCTTTACTGTTTTACTGCTTTACTTTTTTTACGGTCGATAAAAGTAAAGTTTTTACGGTATAAACATAAAAAGACCGTCTCTTGTAAAAGCAGCTTCGTCAGTGAACAACATGACGGACATTAACCCTTGTAGGAACCATGTAGAAACCTATGTAGGAACCATGTACAAAAACGAAGTCTTCAAAGTGTCTGTACACGTTGAACATTATAAGGGCAAAGTTTTTGCTCACGGAGTACAAGCCATACTGTCACATGTCCAACATTTTCCGTTGCTGCTATTATACGTGTACTTATCCCGTTATTGTCCTCAATGTGTTGCAAAATCTGTTCCTCACAATTTATCGTCCTCACATGCATTGGTCTTTCTCCATTTGATTCTCGCTTTTTACGTGTCCCAGTTTCCCGTAACCGTTCATCTAATCTAGAAAAGGTTTTCTTGTCCGGTAAACGTCTATTAGGGAATCGGTTCTCGTATAAACATTTTACCTCTGCAAAATTACAACCGGCAAGACCATACTTTAAATGCATGTCCGCCATTTCATGTTTCGAGAACATTTTTAGGTAAATAGCATCTTAAAGCCTATCATCGAACGAACAAGGTAGATAGTACAGTACGTATATCATGATATCAATGATAGACACTATCGAGTTTTAACGATTGACGATAGGGTGAAGGCACACTTACACCTTAACTTTTCCAAATTACTCCTGAAACTGATGATTTAGAAAGAAACCGAGTACCCAGTTAGTTGGTATTATTTTAACTGAATTATTAACGGTATACATAATATAATATTTGTTACCTCACAGTATTAAATTTATTTATGAACCTCTTAGTAAGGTGCTAAGACGATAATTTATTATCGCTCATACCCGTATTATTATTATTATTATTATTATTATTATTATTATTATTATTATTATTATTATTATTATTATTATTATTATTATTATTATTATTATTATTATTATTATTATTATTATTATTATTATTATTATTATTATCATCATTATTTTTATTTCACAAGCTTTGTATGCGAATGACCATAAATATGCTGTAACTTTGAAACGTTGGCGTATAGGACACGTGTTCATATAAATGCTTTTGATTGTTGATAGACTCCCAATCAATCCCTTCAGTGGGTACCACGTGTTACGTGACACCCTTTAGTATCACATATATATATATATATATATATATATATATATATATATATATATATATATATATATATATATATATATATATATATATATATATATATATATATATATATATAGAGAGAGAGAGAGAGAGAGAGAGAGAGTGATATTTATCACAAAATGTAAAAGATAATCAAGTGTACTCATGTTTATTTTAGATCTTTCCTCGGCATGATAGCTCTCTGGATTTAGCCAAATACCAGGGCAAGGAAGTATGCTGTCCTGAACTATACACGTCTGACTGTTTGCCACACTTATGATGTCATAACGAAGAAAAATTACCAAAGTCTATGAATACCGGCAACGGGTCCAAAATCTTTGTAAAGCTTTCACCCAATATGGGGGTTAAGAGGAGCTGTTTTCTGACCTCGGAAAAGTTTTTGTTCAAAGACTACCTGATACTGACAGTGACGACGAGAATGACACGGCTGAAGAAGAAGGAGTAATCAATATTGTTTCCATCGGGGAACTCCTTGATGAGGAACATGAACACACCAGTTTACCACTCCATATGAGGTATGCAGCTCACCCCTTTAATTTAGAGCCTCCGTGGATTTGGAAAAGAATTTTTTTAAGCAGACTGGCCCTGATGTCGCTTCCTTCAAAGCTCTCAACAAGAAAGTCAATGGTAAAGTTCAGGCAATATTAAATGCCCAGGGAATGAGTCCTAACATAGATGATGCTATCGAGGAGGTGCTAGGCAGAAAACTTCCCAAACACAGATTCATCAACCTCTACAACTTTATTTAAACCACCAATTTTATTTCTAATATTTAATATTTCACTTTCACAAATTTCACGACAAAAGCTGTACCAATCTGTAACTACTTTTCATGATAAGCCTAATATTCTAACTACTAATGACGCTCGCGCATCGTTAACAAAAAAATGTGTTATTTTTAATACAGTACTATATTTAAGATGCACTTTGCTTAAAAACGAATTTCTTGGAATTGAACAATATTCTTTTCTACAATTCTTTCTATTACATCTACAAAGATAGCTTAGTCTTTTTCACATAATTTACACTTAAACTTTACATTTGAGGCATTTTTTTCATTGTTTCACTTAACATTAAATTAAAATGCTGCAAAAAACAAAACAAAACAATTAACTCAGATTTATTTGCACATAAATTATACAAGTCATCTAACATCATTTTCAAAATTGCAACTGACTCACCGAATCTATTTATATTCCGTAAAATTTGAAATCGTTAACTTATCGTACACTTCATATTTTTTTATTTTAAACTTATTTTAATTAGAAAAACGTTTTTCTTTACTAAAATTTTACCAAAATTAGATTAGATTAGATTAAATTGTTAGGGTGGTGGTCTCTATTGAGGCCCCTTGTCACTGCGACCCACTTGGGTCTTTTGTGACACACCCTTGTCTATTAAAATTCCTGGTTCATCCCGATTTTCCGCAGGAATTTCAGGACTCTTCCAGGAGACGAAGTTTTGATATCGTAAGGCTTCAGTACATCCCTCTGCCAATACCAATATCTTTGCCAGCTTAATGCTTCGCAATTACATAGAATGTGTTCTGCCGTTTCTACTGCTTCACGGCAGTATCGGCATGAATCACATTCAACTTTTCCCATTTTCTTAAGGTGATATCTGACTGGCCCATGTCCAGTCAAAATTCCAGTCAAAAGTCGAAGATCAGATCTACTCAGAGCAAGCACTTCTTTTGCCTTTCTCAATCAGATCTTTAGCTTGTCTGAGACCAGGGATGCTTGTCCAGTAATTGGTCATGGCTTTGTGTTCCCATTGTGTCAGAGATTCTTTAATGTGGGCCTTAGAAAGTCCACAGAAGGGTTCCGGACCACAGTAGGCGGTTCTGGCTCCTTCCTTAGCGAGGCGATCAGCCTCCTCATTGCCTGGTACACCTTGATGCCCCGGCACCCACATCAGATTAACTCTGTTGTGTTGAGCCAGTTGCTGTAGGGTACGTTGACATTCCCAAACCAGTTTGGAGTCATACATGCAGGAGCTCAGAGCCCCGATAGCCGCCTGACTATCAGTTGCCACAGCGATCTTTGCCCCTCGCATCCCTCTTTCTAGGTTTATTCTGGCACATGCCATTATAGCGTAAATCTCCGCCTGAAAGATGGTGGGAAAAGCGCCCAGGGCTATACTGCACCTGCAGTTGGGTCCGACCAGTCCCGCGCCAGTCCCACCATCCATCACCGATCCATCAGTGTACCACATGATGGTTCCTGATTCAAGTTTAGGGCCTCCATTATCCCAAGTTAAAAGAAGGATTTTATACTTCTTTCCAAAGCTTTTTTGTTTTGGCATTAAGTCCGAAACTACAATGCCCATTTGTATCTCTGGTACATCTTCCAAAATTCGAAGGTGTCCAAGTCCAGTTCTTTGTTTAATTTGACCAAGAATGGTCAGTCTGGTTGCACATGACATGGCCTCCCTCCTAATGTGCAAATACAGAGGAAGGAGGTCTATCAGTGCCTCCATGGCTGCAGTAGGGCAAGTATGCATTGCCCCTGTGATCGCTAGGCATGCAAGCCTTTGCAATATTTGCAGTTTATTTTGTGCAGTCCTTTGTTCAACCTTCGGCCACCAAACAAGTGAGGCATAGATGATTATAGGTCTGACTACAGTTATGTATAACCAATTGGTCATTTTAGGTTTTAGTCCCCATGTTTTGCCAAGCATTTTCCGGCATGTCCATAGGGCCATCGTACCTTTATCCACTACCCTTTTAAGGTGTGGATTCCACGTAAGTTTTTGATCTAGGATTACTCCCAGATATTTGACTTCAGTGGAAGGGTTAATAGTGACATCACCAATCCTGGGAGCCGTGTATCTTAGCTTCCTCTTCCTGGTGAAGGGCACTATTACTGTTTTACTCGGATTGATGTTTAGTTCTCTTTCCAAACACCAATTGTAGGATAAATTGAGGGCATGTTGCATGAGTTCCATTAGGACCTCTATGTGTTTGCCTCTAATAATAATTACAAGGTCATCCGCATATCCCTGCACCTCGAATCCGGATTCACTGAGTTTGGTGAGGAGACTATCAACCACCATGGTCCATAAAAGGGGTGAAAGTACCCCTCCTTGGGGGCACCCCCTCACAGATGTCACAGTGATCATCTCCCCTCCCAGTTCAGCCGTAATACGTCTTGTCCCCAACATTGCTTTTATCCAGGCAATCGTTGAGGGTCCGACGCCCTTGGAGGCGGCGGCATCCTCCATGGTCGCATGCATGGTGTTATCAAAAGCACCCTGCACATCCAGGAAAGCACAAACCGCCACCTCCTTGTGATCTAGCGCTCCTTCTATCTTGGATACCAAGCTATTTAGTGCTCCAACTGTTGATCTACCGGACTGGTAGGCCCATTGATTGGGATGGATTTTCATTTCTATCGAATTTTCCACCTTTATGTTGTAGTATAGCGCCTTTTCCTTTGTTTTCAAAAAAAGAAATGATAAGACTTTAGCAGGCCAATTAGATCTGGGGTCAGATTTGTGGGACCGTCTCCCGTCTTGGAGACAAAAACACCTTTACTTTTCTCTCCACAGTCGGGGAATGTATCCCCAGGGCATAGCTTCGTCTCTAAATTCTCACCAGCAGTGGAAGCAGACTCTCCATTTCCTGCTAAAGCAAGGCTTGGAATATGCCATCCCCTCCAGGAGATTTATATGGGCTGAAGGAATTTATTGCCCATTCTACCCTATCAGGGGAGAAGACTCTTCCAGACAGACTTTCCGTC
>JABUQX010094480.1:0-10000 GCA_015478945.1 Trachelipus rathkii | reverse complement strand
ATTATTATTATTATTATTATTATATATTATTATTATTGTTATTATTATTATTATTATTATTATTATTATTATTATTATTATTATTATTATTATTACATATACATAGCAGGTTATTATTACAGTTATAGCATAGCGGTAGGCCCGATTTTCGTTATCGTTATCTTTATCTGACAGTTGACATATATCTTTGAGTTTCTCTAGGTTCTGACTCGACCTTTTGAAGCTCCTTGGGCTCACCAACTCTTGGTCTTCATATCACCACGGTATTCTTTTTGATCCTCACTTCTTTATAGGTCCTGGTTTGAAGTAGCCCCAATTTTTTGAGAACCCTGCTTTTTGAGAACCCTGACTGAGAACCCCAATTTGAGAACTGGCAAACCCTACTTAAGGGTCCTCGAAGATGGCAAATAATGGTTGGGTGTCAGCAGTTAGTATTTGTCTCCCCCATTTTCATGCCCCACTTTTCGACGCGGTCAGCTTTGTTCACGGTGGTTTCTTGATCTTCCCTAGCTTAGTCTTGATACTAACCCGCTGTCACATGATCAATCTTCCATGGGTCGTTTTGCCCACGGTAACTTGGTTACTCTTTGACGCCATGGGTCAAGGCCCACGCCACTTTGCCACCCAATCTTCACGGTCAATTTTGCCCACGGTAATTTACTGCTCCTTGATCGCCTACGGTCGCTTTTGCCACGCCGGGTTTGGTTGCTGTCTTCATGTCAATTGGCCTCACTTGCACTTGGCTGGCCTCGTCTTCAATGGGTCATTTCTACTACCTTGTTTCGATCATCTTTGGTAGAACATAACAATTTTGCCTCCATTTGTACTTGATCTTTCCTTGTGCTTAGCCCTGTTTGATTTTCTTACCTAGCTTGACCATGATCGATCTTAATCCCACAGCAGGCCATGTTATTTGGTCCAGCTTTTGGGCTTCTGGGTGTTTAGCTTTGGCTGTCTATCTCCAGCTGACCATGACACTGAGTTTACTCCACATATACCATGGTCAAATTGACCCACTTACTTGTCCTTAGGCCTAACCCATTACTGGCCATGAAGGCTGCTTGACCTGCCACATATACCTCATGGGTCGATGCTCTTCTGATTCCACGTTACTTGATGGTTTTTTTGATGGTTCCCAATCACCGCAAGAAGTATCTAGTGATGTTCTATTAGCGTTCTAGAGTATTAGATGAGCGCCAGGTGAGTGCCAGGTGAGTTACGAGTGCCAGGTGAGTGCCAATGAGCGCCAGCCGCAGCGCCAGTGAAGCCACATAGTGCCAATTTTAAGCCTTTTCTAGCCTCCCCTGAGCCCCGAATGCCTCTAATATGGGTGTCTACCCTAGGTTAGCAGGTATGAGACACAGTTGTTAGGATGCCTTACTATGAGCTGTCTATTTAAACACCGATCCACTTAGACTTAGTATGTTAATACTACCGCCAAATAATTCACCGACACTATGATTATCAGATAAACCATATACACTTACACTTCATTACTTATCACAGATATGGTTCTGCCACTTCATTATCACTGGTTTACGATATTTGATGTTCGCTTGATGTTCATTTCTTTGATGCCTCGTTCCTTTGATGCCCAGCACTCAGCATTGATGCTCACCTTTGAAGGTCGCCTGATGACTATCTTGAACAAAGTCTTTTGTTATGATCTATAGCAAAATATCTCTTTGATGAAACATACTGAAATTCTCAGCAGATTCAGCTTTACTTTTATTGCTTGTTATAATGGAACTCCAGGACGCCAGAGATGTCTTCCGCAAAGACACCAGCCTTTGCACTGCAGGCGACTGCCAAACCGCTGCGTAAGTCGCCAGCCAGCCGCGCCTGGTTTGCCGTGCCGCAGGCGCAGATTTCGTGGCCGTCGCGCGCCCGCAGGTGCAATATCGCGGAAGAAAACATTATGTCAATACTTTATTTTCGTTACCAACATTTTCAAAGAATTCAAAATACATGAGTCATTCATTTTATTTTCATACTTAAACATTTTTACTAAAAACATTTTCGCGAACCTAAAACTAACTATTACAGACCCAGGTGTTATAATCACATATATTTTATTAACATTATTTTTTTACTTATCACTTTTGACTTATAATTTAAAATTGTATAAAGAAGAAAATCTCGGTGCCTTTATCATTTATTTACAGCTAATAGTGAAATTTTACGAAAAACATTAACATTACATATCTTAAAGCAGTAAAAATCAGTAAATCAATAGATGTGTTACCTAACACCTAGGGGGATTAGTATGCTTTGTTTTACTGTTTACTGCTTTAACTCATGTTTATTAACTGATAGTTTACTAGTATCCTCAGAGCATTGCTTAATCTCACATATTTATGCCAACATACCTGTGCAATCAGTAAACAGAAAGACACACCTGGGATTCAGCGCTTGTTTTTTACTGCTTTACGTTTTGCAGCCAGCGACCTCATATAGTTTACTGTTTTAATCATATATTATTAACATTACATACCTTGAAAGTAAATCAGTAATCAATAGAGGTGGGGGACCCTGGAACACAGTGGGACAGATGTTTGCT
Organism: Trachelipus rathkii; assembly: GCA_015478945.1. Classification (NCBI taxonomy): domain Eukaryota; kingdom Metazoa; phylum Arthropoda; class Malacostraca; order Isopoda; family Trachelipodidae; genus Trachelipus; species Trachelipus rathkii. The sequence continues at coordinate 7,440 of JABUQX010094480.1, read as the reverse complement.
TTACTGTTTAGACAAGCTACTAAAGATCAGGCTAATTACAGCATTAAGTTCTGCTGTCTCCTCCCTTGCTGAGCTAATTAATACATACATATTTTATCATTTACTATTTATTATTTATATTATTTATATTAATTATTTACTTATTTATATTTTATTTTATACATTTTTCATTATTTACTTATATACATATAATATCAATGGTGTAAATAAATATTACACATTATTCAAATCAATACTGGCTGACAGGTTTTTATAATAGCATTTACTATGACAGATTTTATAAATAATTACTATTACTCAGATGGCTTCCATAGACTACATTTACACTTACACACGCGCGTCACACACACACACACACACACACACACACACACACACACGCACACACACACACTTACACTTATACACACATTCACTATGACACTTATACACACATTCACTATGACACTTACATTTAGCCATAGACACTTACATTTACACTTATACACACACACACACACGCACACACACACACACACACTCACACACAGATTTACTTACACACGCAGATTTACTTACACTCACACAGATTTACTTACACACGCAGATTTACTTACACATATAACGTATAATTTATTAAAACATTTTATGTTTTAATTAAACACGTACATTTATATTACTCATTCAAATATAACTAAAATTATTTCAAAGTTTCTTAAAACTTCTATAATAAATCAATCATTATCTTTGAACAAAGAAATTATTATTAACTGTTAATACTTTTTGTTTATAAATTTTATAACTATCAAGTTTTAAAATAACTTTTACTAAAATTTTATGAAATTTTATTAAAAACATATATTTTACGTACCTTAAAGCAATAAATCAGTAAGGTCAGCCCCTAGCACCCCTCTACACCAAGCTATGCTGCGTTATGTTCTATTGACTTACTGCTAACATAACATTTATTTTATTAAAATCTTTTTAAGTTCTTATTTAAAAATAACAATTATTCACTTACATTTATATTATTCGCTCAATGTTAACTTTAAAAATATTTCAAAGTTTTAAATACCTGATTTCTTTTATATATATATATCTATATATTGGCAATCCATCACGAGAAAACACAACAACCCGCACTCCTTACAGATACGAAACTGACCTCTCTCTGTAAAATGTGTTGAAATAACTACTTTAGGCCTAAATTTAGGATAATCCTTTTTGTATCCCGGGGCGATTTAGACCGCCTAATTCCAGGTCAAAATATATTTCAAACTGACCTTTTTCTGTAAAATGTGGTGCAATAACTACGTTAGGCCTAAATTTAGTCTTAAATTTAGGATAAGCCTTTTTGTAGCCCAGGCTGATTTAAGCCTAATACCAGGTCAAAAGGTAATTCCAGTATAGACAAGAATCGAGAATCAATGTTATTATTATTTTATAAATATATTTCAAACTGAAACATGCTGGATCGGTAAGATCCTTTAATCAGGTAAGAAGGAAATGTTTACTTTGTGAGTGGCCGGAGTAATCCTTATCTCTATATGACCCCTCGTATGTGATTGGTCGATGAATTATTTTATCGTTTTTTGGTTTTACGTATGTAAAACATGTTTTTTCTCATATCCTGAACCTGGGGCTCGTTATTTAAACTCTTAACATATATATGTAAATATTTATTTAAGAAAGTAAAAAAAAGAATAATAAAATTTTATTATATAAATAGAATTTTAATAATAATTAATATATCAATGATTTATATATATATATATATATATATATATATATATATATATATATATATATATATATATATATATATATATATATATATATATATATATATATATAAATAAGAGTGTTATAAATATATTTAAAATGATTTTATATAAGGTTCACATTAAATATAATACAGGAATATTATTATATATAACACTTCCACATACATTTTACACATAATGTTTATGATTATTTTATATTAAAATTCTCTAAATCTTTGCAAATATGCCAATCATTTATATCATTATCGATGATATAGTTTCGTGTCTCAGTAATACCTTCAGTTAACACATACGTAAAAGTTCCCGCCTCAGATATCATAGTATATTTACATTCTGGGTCACCTGCATAAATAATACTTTCTTTGCCATTGTTTTTCTAAGTAGATAATTGAATTTCTGTACGTCTAGTAGAACTAGAAGCGGTCGATGACAACCGTAGGATCATCGACTTCCAGTTTTCTTTTAAATGCGTAGTATTCTTGAGTATAATATGTAATGAATTACGGTTACGTAATTAGATAACACATATGTCTTCTCAGCTGTATTAATATGTAAAGTATAAAATTTTCTGAACATAGATTTACCAGCGTTAGTCCAATAAGAATCAATCATGGTTCAAATACTTGTTTTTATTATTTCTCTCCCATAATCTAACTTCCAAACTGATTATGTTCTGATGTTTATAAAATGTAGAGTAAGTTGCTTATCGCTGGTTTCTTCTGCACAGGCTAATAACTGTTTTGGGCAGTTTAAAGTTGAGCTTGGTTTAAAGTATTCTGTAAGCCACTCTTCAGTGTGTGATTACATATACAAAGTAATTCATCTGGACTCACGAAAATACGCTTGGTATTATAACAGGGTGATTGGGTAGCACATTTGAAAAATTCAAATCCATCGGGTTTTCTTTTATATAAGAATGAAACCCTACTTCCTGGGATCTTGATTTCCCACTGGATAATGTCTTGTATTGAGGTATACATGTTAAGGTGGTTCATGATATACACTTAGTGGGAAATAGAACACTTTTATTACAAACCAGAGACTTGTGCACCGCTTAAGAGCCAAAACGAGTATGATTTAAATGAGTTTGGATCTAAAACACGCATCCTCCAATATAATTTTCAATCCAATCACAGATAAGGTTCAGGATATGAAAACATGTTTTTACATACGTAAACCAAAAAGCGATAAAATAATCCCGACCAATCACATACGAGGTCATATAGAGATAAGGATTACCTGGCCACTCACAAGAAAGGTAAACATTTCCTTCTTACCTGATTAAAGGATCTTACCGATCCAGCATGTTTCAGTTTGAAATATATTTATAAAATAATAACAACATTGATTCTCGATTCTTGTCTATACTGGAATTACCTTTTGACTCCGGCATTAGGTTTAAATCAGCCTGGGATACAAAAGGCTTATCCTAAATAAGACTAAATTTAGGCCTAACGTAGTTATTGCACCACATTTACAGAAAAAGGCAGTTTCAAATATATTTTGACCTGGAATTAGGTCTAAAATCGCCCTGGGATACAAAAAGGATTATCCTAATTTTAGGCCTGAAGTAGTTATTTCAACACATTTACAGAGAGAGGTCAGTTTCTTATCTGTCTGTAAAGAGTGCGGGTTGTTGTGTTTTTCGTGATGGATTGTCAATATAATAATAGAATAATAATAATAATAAAGAAATCCGAATTATTTAAAACTTTGAAATATTTTTAGTTAACATCGAGAGCGAATAATATAAATGTAAGTGGAATAATTGTTATTTTTAAATAAGAACTTAAAAAGATTTTAATAAAATAAATGTTATGTTAGCAGTAAGTCAATAGAACATAACGCAGCATAGCTTGGTGTAGAGGGGTGCTAGGGGCTGACCTTAATGATTTATTGCTTAAGGTACGTAAAATATAGGTTTTTAATAAAATTTCATAAAATTTTAGTAAAGTTATTTTAAAACTTGATAGTTATAAAATTTATAAACAAAAAGTATTAACAGTTAATAATAATAATTTCTTTGTTCAAAGATAATGATTGATTTATTATAGAAGTTTTAAGAAACTTTGAAATAATTTTAGTTATATTTGAATGAGTAATATAAATGTTCGTGTTTAATTAAAACATAAAATGTTTTAATAAATTATACGTTAGGTGTGTAAATCTATGCATGTAAGTAAATCTGTGTGAGTGTAAGTAAATCTGCGTGTGTAAGTAACGTGTGTGTGTGTGTGTGTGTGTGTGTGTGTGTGTGTGTGTATAAGTGTAAATGTAAGTCATGTGTGTATAAGTGTCATAGTGAATGTGTGTATAAGTGTCATAGTGAATGTGTGTATAAGTGTAAGTGTGTGTGTGTGTGTGTGTGTGTGTGTGTGTGTGTGTGTGTGTGTGTGTGTGTGTGTGTGAGTAAGTGTGTGTATAAGTGTAAATGTAAGGCCTATGGGAAATGTGGAAGAGGTAGCACGAATGTTTGGCGTAATACCGAATGTGTATATGCTTACAGTGAATCAGAATGAAGATAATAATAATAGTATGAAACAATAAAAAAAAATAAAAAATAAAAATAAAATAATAAAATAATAAAATAATAAAAATAAAATAATAAAAATAATAAAAATAATAATAAAAATAAATAAAAATAATAATAAAATAAATAAAAAGTATTAAAACAAAATAAAAAACATAATGTTAATAAATATATGAGTTAAAACAGTAAAGCAGAAAGTTAAAACAGTAAAGCAGAAAGTTAAAGCAGTAAAGCAGAAATTTAAAGCAGTAAAGCAGTAAAGCAGTAAAGCAGTAAAACAAAAGCATACTAATCCCCTTGGTGTTAGGTCACACCTCTATTGATTTACTGATTTACTGCTTTAAGGTATGTAATGTTAATAAATATATGAGTTAAAGCAGTAAAACATGAGTTAAAGCAGTAAATCATGAGCAAAGCAAAGCAGTAAAGAAAAAGATATTAATCCTTAGGTGCTGGGTAACACCTCTTAGTTGATTTACTGATTTACTGCTTTAAGGTATGTAATGTTAATAAATATGTGAGTTAAAGCAGTAAAACATACGAGTTAAAGCAGTAAAACATGAGTTAAAGCAGTAAAGCAGTAAAACAAAAGCCTACTAATCCCCCCTAGGTGTTAGGTAACACCTCTATTGATTTACTGATTTAATGCTTTAAGGTATGTAATGTTAATGTTTTTAGTAAATTGTACAATTGTAGTAAAATAAAATGATTATATATCAGACACCTGGATTTTTTTCTTCTTACATACAATTTTAAAAATTTATAAATTAAAAAGTATTAAGTAAAAAAATAAAGTTAATAAATATATGTGTTAAATAATAGGTCTGTAATGAGTTACAGTTTTAGGTTCGCGAAAATGTTTTTAATAAAAAATGTTTAAGTATGAAATAAAAATGAATGACTCATAGTATATATTTGAAAAGAAATTCCTTGAAATGTTTAAGTATGAAATAAAATGAATGACTTATAGCATATATATTTTTCATTCCCGCAGGAATATTGCGTCTGCGCGGGCGCACGCGGCGCGCGGGAACGCGGAAATATTGCCCCGGGGCACGCGGCAGGCGGGAACGCGGCGGGCGGGGACGCGGCGGGCGGGGACACGGCGGATCGCACCTGCGGGTGCGGGGCTGGTTGTCTTTGCGCGGAGGGCCGCATGCGGCGCCCTGGTGTTCCAATTATGAACTAGGGGAAGACATTAATATTAACTCTGTTCTATGATGTGGTTTAGAGATGAGCCATCAAAGGTGATTTAATCAAAGATGAATCATCAATATAGATGGTATCAAAGATGACGTCATCAAAGATGAGTCATCAAAGATGAACCTTCAAAGTTGAGGCATCAATGCTGAGGCATTTATGCTGGGGCATCAAAGTTGAGGCATCAAAGTTGAGGCATCAAAGTTGAGGGGGCTTCAAAATATCGAGTGGGTAAAAAATTAACGTGTATCTGTGTGTGGGTGTGAGTGTAAGTGTATATGGTTTAATGTAAGTGTCATAGTGTGTATAAGTGTCATAGTGAATGTATAAGTGTCGTAGTGTATGTGTGTATAAGTGTTAGAAAAAGACTAACTCCTAGTAGGAAGCATCCTAGCAACTTGTAATATACCCCAATCGAATCCTCATACCTTATAACCTAGGGGTAGACACCCATATTAGGGCTATTCTAGGCTCAGGGGAGGCTAGAAAAGGCTTGAAAAAAGTGGCACTCAGTTGGCACTATGTGGCACTCACTTGGCACTATGTGGCACTCACTTGGCACTCATTGGCACTCACTTGGCACTCATTGGCACTCATTGGCACTCACCTGGCACTCACCTGGCACTCATCTAATACTCATAGAACACTAATAGAACATCACTAGATACTTCTTACGGTGATTGGGAACCATCAAAGCCATCAAGTTAGCGTGGGTCAAAATTGACCCATGGTATATGGCAAGGTCAAAGGCGAAATATCATGGTCAAACAATGTAAAGACATCGAAAAAGGGTTAAGGCCCTAAAGGAAGGACAAAAAATTAACGTGGGTCAAATTTGACCCATGGTATATGGCAAGGTAAAAGCCGAAATATCATGGTCAAACAAGGTAAAGACATCAAAAAATGGCCAAGAACCTGGAAGAGATGAACAGAGAAAAATTACCGTAATAAAAATGACGCAGAGTATATGGTAAGGTTAAGGTCGACATATCATGGTCAAACAAGGTAAAGACATCAAAAAATAGGGCTAAGCCCATAAAGGAAGATCAAAAATTACAGTGGGCCAAAATTGACCCCCTGGAATACCAAAGGGTTGGTCGAAATATTGGCCAAAATTGACCATGGAAGACCAAAGGGTAGCCAAAATTACCGGGGCCAAAATTGACCCATGGAAGGCCAAAGGGTAGCCAAAAATTAACGTGGGCCAAAAATGACCCATGGAAGATCAAAGGGTAGCCAAAAATTAACGTGGGCCAAATTGACCGATGGAAGACCAAAGGTAGCCAAATTAACGTGGGCCAAACGATGGAAGACCAAAGGGTTGGTTGAAAATTACCGTGGGCAAAAACACCCATGGAAGATCAAGGGGTTGGTCGAAATATCATGACCAAACAAGGTTAAGACATCAAAAGGGCTAAGCCCCTAAAGGAAGATCAAAATTACGGGCAAAAAATGACCCATGATCGAAAAAATTAGGGTGGGAGGGGTAATACGTACAACGGCTGCTGACGCAACCGTTTGGCTTCGAAGGGTTGCAAAAATTAGGGTTGCTGAAAAATAGGGTTCTCAAAAATTAGGGTCGTCAAAAAATTAGGGTTCTAAAATTAGGTTCTCAAAAAATTAGAGGGTTCTCAAAAAATTAGGTTCTCAAAAAATTAGGTTCTCAAAAAATTAGTCTCAAAAATACCGTGGGCCAAAATGAAAATGACCTATGGAAGACCAAAGGGTTGGGTCGAAAAGGTCAAGGCCAAAAAGGTGAAGGCCAAAAAGGTCAAGGTCAGGTAAAAATTGGGCTCAAAAAGGTCTCAAAAAGGTCAAAAAGGTCGCGGTCATTTACGTGCGGAATCCGGCCCTACTACTTATATATATATATATATATTGAAGGGCCTGCCAGCTTAAGGAAGATTTAAGATTTAAAAGTGGATTTTCCTTTGAAAGAACTCAAAG
>JABUQX010094479.1:0-13883 GCA_015478945.1 Trachelipus rathkii | reverse complement strand
AAACAATCGTCGAATATGCCAAAATTCGTGCTAAAGATTAGCATTCTATTCCATGCGTATAGCACAAATGCAAAACCGAAAAATAACATTACATATATATAAATATTTCTACTATTGATAACATCGAATAAGTGATAATCGTAAAAAAAAAAAAAAATCGATTATAAAATAAAGCTGCGCTTTCCTCGAAGCGTCCGAGTGCAGCCCTGCAAATCGACCGGAGAAACGCTTCGAAGTTGAAAAAAACTTACCATTACCCTATCAGAGACAGTAAATTTGTATACCTGGAAACGGCGAGCGCGCCCGTCGGATCAGCTGACAATTGTAAACAATACTCTTATACTTATATAGGGCCTGGTTTGTTATAACCCCCCCTTCGATATTTTAATCGATAATAATATCGCATATGGAACCTGTAAAATTTAAATTGTCGATTTTTTTTTTTATTTTTATAAAATGTGAAGTAACTGTACTATATTTTTTATTTTCTTATAATATCTAGTTTAGAAATTTTATTTTAATATAATAAAGAGTTCTTAAATTATTTTTATAAATAATAACATAAATTAAAATAAGATCATATTATTTATTTTGGTGGCTGATAATTAACAATATCACAAAGAAATTTGTTCAAATAAATCTTCATCTTTGTTTTGTTTTCTACACATGAATTCAAACAAATAGCTACCAAGTAAATTTCTAGCTGTTTCACATTCCTTTTTATTGCGTTGTTTCGCGGAAACCATTAAATTCAATCTTCTGTGATGAGCTCCATCCCAGGTTGACAATTGTATAGAATGGTAAATGGATATGTCTGATATTTTCATTTTTGGAATCTGTGATATCCTATAGAGCCCACGAGACAGATGATTATTAAGTTTCTGCTTCGATATGCTTCTCAATTTTCTTTATTAGAACTTTAATAATTGTAAAAAAACAAAAATTATTATATAAAGTGACTTCACATTGCATTAAAAAATTTTTGTTTAAAAAAATAATCAATAATCTTTTGAATTTTATCAATAAAAATATCGAGATTATTATCGGGATTAGAATATCGAAGGGTTATTACGAACCAGGCCCTATATTATACGGACTTATATGAAATGATACGATTATATTATATCCTAATATAAAAGTTAATCTAAAATATGTAAAAACTTGGCAGCCATGTCCTCGACACATGTTTTTTAAAGAAATTTGTTTGTAAACAAAGTACTCCTTCCGCAGCACCGCCCGTTACTAATTGCGAAATCGAGCATTAACAACGGCTCCTGACTTGTGACGTTAACGTGACGTAGAAGTGCGCAAACGCTCGGGAAACATGCATAGCGCCTGTGTGCCGCAGGTCATGGTCTTCTAAAACTATTGTGTTTTTGCCTTTTTGTGCTAGATTGAGGAGCATCTGCCGCACCACAAAGTTGACTCATGCACACTTTTTTGAAAACCTCCGTCTATTTGTCTACACTGTAATGTGAGACTTTACCACAACTTTTTATTGAGTGTCCAACTTTGTCGGGTTCATAGGCAGACTTTGATAAATTACTTTGATAACTCTTCTCTCAATTTTTATTATTTAGTTCTTTTCGTTCTTTCCGCAAATATATTATAAAATATTTGAAGCTAATAATGTTCCAAATCGAATTTAAAGAAAAATAATCCAAAGCCAATTCGAAAATCAAATTTTGGATCCTTTTCTAACTATTCTGATTTGAGGAAGTTCTATGACCAGTTGCAAAATTGCCCAAGTTGGTGGCTGCAACGAAAACTCAAACAAGTAAACAAGTAAGAGTGTCCAACTTTTCGGGTTCATAGACAACATTTGATATATACTTGTGATTCTCTTTCTCTCAATTTTGATTTATTTAATATTCTTTCTTTTCTTTTTCTGGCAAATACTCTTATAAAATATTTGAAAGATATAAATTTTCTAAATCTGATTTAATTATGAAGATGAAATCTCAATTACCTTAGAAACTAAAATGGATCTTTTTATGAATTGTCTGATTTGAGGAGGTTCTATGAACAGTTGCAAAATTGCCCTAGCTGCTGGTGGCTGCAACGAAAACTAAATCAAGTAAAAATCAAGTAAGATTCTTCATACCTACACGAAGCTAAAAAGGTGTGATTTTCGTCGTTTTTTTTTTATATATTATTGAAAATATAAACTTAAAATGTGCGTCAACATAGTACGTTTGCGTCAATTTGTAAAAAAGACTTCAAAGAATGTTTATGACTATTTGTGTAAATTAAATGTTTATAGTTTTAATACACTACTTACATGAACTTTAGTTTGAATTACCTAGTTACAATTACCTAATGCTCTAATAGCCTACCATTTAAATTTTACTTTTTCATAATAATAATTAATCTGTAGTAGTGTTTATGGAGTGTGAATAAAGGAGAGCCTACTCTTGTGTCAGAGGAATGTGGAGATGAGAGCAAAAGGGGGTGAACCATTGAACACTAGTGAGATGGGATATACCCTAAGACTCTAAAATGTACCCAGGATGGTATTCTTAATGCTTCGGGTGCACTGCATGCTCCCTCATTATCCTAATCCTACCTATCAACCTTCTAAACCAGGCCTGAGTGAATTAAGGGTGCCAATAAAACAACTCCCAAGATAAAAGAACATTGGGCTTGAATAGATGATTTTATTCAGTCCTAAAATTATGATTCGAAATTTGTTGCACTTTATTAATTACCACTTACTTTTTAAAGCAAATATGTTTTCAAGGGACAGAGCTTTAACATGGTCTCTTACAATTAATTATTAATGAAAATATACTAGCTTATTTGTAGTATAATCAACTATGATTTAGCACACAGACTTTCACAGAATAAGTGATTGATAATACATCATTTTAAAGATGGTGCCTCTGTTTCAGAGTTGCTAATTTACCTATTATATTAAGCTGAAAATTCAATAATTTTAGACTTTTTATTTCTTTTGTGTTAAAAATATATACTTTTTATTTCTTTTGTGTTAAAAATATATACCGTAGCCTATTTGCCAAGTATTTTAAAGCATATTTTAATATTTTAACTAAAATAGTTTCTAAAAAAATTTTCAGTGTTAATTTAATACCTTCAACATTAGATATTAGTACAATGTTGATACTTAAATGCTTTCAAAATTGTCAGAAATTATCCAGGCTAACTTATTCAAGAAATCTTTGTAGTAAGGTAAGTCTGTTTATATTTCCTAAAGTAGTATGTTAATCTATTTTTATATTCTTAGTCCCTTGTCTCCTGTAAAAAGTATATAAGCTTTTGTATAAATCATTGCATTTGATTTATTCTTTTCAATTATATGATGATATAAAATTTCATTGAATATAATAAGGACTAGCTATTTCACCCCTCTCCGCCGCAAAAATTTGACTGGACTTTTTTTGAACTCGGTTTTTTTTTAAATTAAAATCATTTTTAATAAGGGATTCACTGATGCTATAAAATTTCATTGACTATATTAATTTTAAGTATAAGCAGTTGGAAACCATAATATACTAAAATACGAAAAACACTAATGTGGTCCGAGCACCCCTCATCGAATTTTTACGCGGGGTGATCGGACTCTCTATAGATTAGGCCCTGTTTTTTTAGCCACTAATACTGCTTGGAACAAAAATTACTTTGCCAGTTTAAAGCAACATACTCAATGTATCCACTGAAAAAATAATAAAATCCATCCACAAATTTCATTTTATAACGAAGTTAAATTATAAAACTCACATTTTTCAAAAGTGTAATTCTATTGAAGGGGACATTTTGTACCCTTAATTCTAACATTTTTTAAAAATTATAAAAACTTTTCGTGTAGAATTAATGTCAAAATAATATCAGTAGCTACCGCGGCTATAAAATGAGCGAAATTTTTTTTTTTTTTTATTATTATTTTTTATTTTATTTAAGTGTGTGCGTGTGTGTGTCCTAAAGAGGCGGGCCTGGTCACCCGCCCGACGCTATATCAAAAACTCAAGATTTAAAATTTTGGTGCTCCTCCGTTATATTTAAAATAGATTTAATTTTTTTTATTTTGTTTATAGTTAATAAATTTGTTATTATTCATTTCTAAAAAAGTTTCATGACAGTCTGAACAAATGTTTTTCTCAGAAACCATCTCCTTCACCAGCACTCAAACTTCTGAATCCCTCGTTGCAAGCTCTTGTGTTTTCTTCCCTTCTCTAATTCTTTCATTCTAAATCTTCTCTTTCTTTTCCACTCTCATTAATATATAAAAGTAAGTATTTATAGAATGTATTTATTTTTTATTTACATGTTAACGGTTTAAAGAAATTTTGCTTATATATATACCGGTTATAATATATATTATTATATATAATATATATAATATATATAATATATATATACTATATAGTATATATATATATATATATATATATATATTATATATATATATATATATATATATTAAATATATATATAATATATATATATATTAATAATTTTTGTTAATAACTTTTGATTTGTAGATGTGTAAATATCTTATTAATCCTATATTTGAGTAAACTTTATTTAAATAATAGTGTAGGTATGTAATACACTGTATGAATACTACACAAGGCTACTATTATATTTTGTTAATTAAAAGATGGGCTATGGGTTATATAAAATAAATATCTTCCAGCAAATTTTTTCTCAGAAGTAAATTAGTAATTCCAGCCGCAGCCTAAGTTTTTGATTACACCTGCCGAACCGGAAAAAAAGTTTGCATTCGGCCGGACCGGGAATCCCGGACACCTCTAGATATATATATATATATATATATATAATATATATATATATAATATATAGATAATATATATATATATATATTATATATATATATAGATTATATATAATATATGATGTAGTATATATATATATACACTAATAACAAACGTATAATATTATATAATAACTCAACAACCCACTACAACACACTACTAACACCATTATTAATACATAACTAATATTATATTATATATTATAATATATCCAGAAGCAGATGGGCGCGCAAATCTTTAAACTTTTAGAGCCAAACGCAAAGCGCAAAAGTATGGGAAAACTTAGTCCGCAAACGCAAGCGCTAAAGCGCACAATTTTTCAAAAAAATTTTAGAAACATTAAAACAAAGCGGCACAGTGTCCAGCAAAATCAAAATTTTTTAAAAGCCACAAGGACCCAAGCGGCAAAAAAAAAATATAAAAATAAAAGCGCAAATATCATCGCAAAGAGGAAAATAATTCAGTCATAAACAGACTTCTTAAATGAAAGATGCACGCAACAAGCTAATATAAAAAACAAACAAATACGAAACACAATGAGCATTTTACGAGTATCGCGACCCATTAGATTTAAATCTTATCTGATGCAATCTCTTACCTACCACTGCGCTCCAAGTCCCTAACTTTGCCATTCCCTCGAGTAGGGTCATATTCCCTTAATTAAAGATAAATTTTTATCAAGTTAGGGTAGATGCCATGGTTGCCCTCTTTTGTCTTAGAATGTCATATCTCAGAGCCTTGACTAAACAACCTCTCCACAGGCCGGCTGAGCTGGAGTAATGGGGGTATTAACTTAATAAACAAGCATTCCCCACTCAGAACCTCCCTGGTATTCACACGGAAACCGGTTCCTAGTGAGAGGGGTACTGTGGTGGAACAATTTACTGCAGCCCAGCTAATCCAAGATTTGTCCCAACTACTCCTCCAGAGGTGTTTGCTGGATATATGGACCCTTCAGTTCCTGAAGTATTTAGAAATGGTATCAAGACTCAAAAATCTTTTTTAAGTTTCATTTGAACATTATGTTAGTGTATTGTGAAAATAAAAGTAATATCAGTAACGAATTATAATAATAATATACTATTCAAATCTAAATTTAAATATATAGATACAACCATCAATATAATTAATATTATATTATAGCCATATATATATATTATATAATATATATATCATATATATATAAATTAACTAAATGACCTATATATATATTATATATAAACAAAAAATCTTAGAGTTTGTTCCAAATTATAAAATAACTTATCATAAATGGGTCACTTTCAGACTCAGTCCCATTACCTTCAGTGCCTTAATGTGGACCGAGTAAGATTCGATGCAATATTCCACTTTATTTTCTTCAGTATCCTGCTCTTGGCAGCTTGGTACTTCCCCTCATTTAACCTACGTACCACTCCGAGTTTGAAGTGAAGATGCAGGGCTGTTGCCATAAGCAAATAAAAATCATCTAAAAGACTGCTGAACCTCGGTTCAAAGCCCTTTTCTTTCCCTTTGTTTGCCTGTCGGTTGCTTTAGCAAGTAGTTGACTAAGTTTTGGCATAGTTTAAATTTTCCACCTCTCGTTGCATTTACCCCGATCTTGTTCTTGAGGAGTAAGAAATTAGGCAAAAGGACTCCCGCGTATGCATTCTTCTCTTCCTGGAACATATCAAGCACCTAACAGCCGAATAGGGCCATTTTTCGACCAACAAAGTACTCCGCCCAAGCCTCATAGCCCTATCCCTCTATCACTTTTGTAATCTAAATTATGAGAAGACAAGGCTTATGCTGCCACATACAAATGGCTGTTGATATGTGTTCATTGCGAGCACCATCAATGTTTCTTAAGGAGAGATCTTTTAAAGAATCGGTATATGGGTTCCACCGCGAAAGTAACACTTGGTGTTTTAACTTTGTTCCCAACTCCATTCTTAATCTAAACAGCAGTCTCTGATAAGTATACACTCTCCTGTTTGGGCATTCCACAATCCTGTGCTTTGCGTGAGTGTCTTATTAAACGATTCTTGGACACTAGAGGACAGCGAAGAGAAACATTTTGAAACATTCTATAAGATAGTCAAGACTGTTTAATGTTCTTAGGAAAATGCAACGGCGAAGTTATTTAAACATAGGCTAAGTGCCATGCAGTTCTTTTCAAGCAGATTTTCTAGCTGGCGCAGACGGTTTGTCCGCAGAACCTCTGTGTCACTATTTGCTCCATCTCTTCACGCTTAACCACTATCTCTTCAATCGGTGCCCTGTTCATTCCTCTTCGTCACCCGATTCTGCATGAGCATCCACCGAAAGGCTGCACAGAATTAGCACCGCTATCTGTTGTAATGCAGACAACCTGAATATATATTTTTTATTAGTTGTTCCTTATTAAATTTTGGGATTTAATAATTTTTAATTTTTTTCAGCATTACGGTATTATTTCATATTGATTTTTACTGACCTTATGCTCAGCCCCAACACTGTTTGAATATGAATCCATCCGTAATGTTGTTGCATAGAGACTGTTGCTGGTCTGAAAGAAACAGAAAACACCTCTCTACAGGCACCCAAGAGAGCTCTCTCTCTCTCTCTCTCCTCTCTCTCTGTCTCTCTCTCTCCTCTCTACTCTCTAACACTCTTCAAAGTATTCAAATAAAATCCAGCGAACCGTCCCCAGAAAACTCCTGTTTGTTGTCCCAGTCCAGCTGTCTTGCGGTTGTGGCCCCGCATAAGCTGAACCTTACTGATAATTGTTGCGTTAAAATCAGTCTTCCTATTATGCATATGACATCAAGACCCCTCACTTTTCTTCTGGGGGGAGGTGGAAATCAGAGTTCAGGTAGGACAGAAAATCGACAAAGAACTCAGACTCCACAATAATGATGAATAGGCCCAATATCATGTAGCAGAAATATAGAAACCAAAAAATATTTTGAATTGATCGTTGAATCCCACAAATCGAAATTAGGTATTTCAAAAATTCGAAAAATTTTTGTATGGATTGTTGATTTGTTGGTTTTTCAGAACCGTGTTAGTTGTGCGACACAACTTGATAGTTTAACCTGCTACTTAAAAATAAAACACTTACTAAAAGCAACTCAAGAGCTCTCTTCTATAAATATTTTTGACATTAGACTGGAGAATGATGGTCTGATGTTTTTTGCTGGCGTTTTTCTCACTTTCTGTTTTGAGCAGCTCCTGCCCCGCTGTGACCCTCCTTCAATTGCAGTACACAGCTCCTTGTGCAAATAAAGAACGTTTATTAAGAAAGTATCTTCAGAACATAAAAAGAAAAATGTCTTTTATAAAAATAAGTGAAAGGTTTTAATGGTTGAACAGTTTTTAAATTTAAAAAGAAATAAATTCAAATTAAAAACGTAATCCGGCGCACAAGACCTATAACATTAACTTAAACTATACACGATATGAGAGTGTGATTTTTAATGTCAAAATGAAGTTTTCTCCGACAAAGTACGCATCAATCAATCTTTCACCTGCACATCCTCTATTGACATATGCTCCTTCTGCTTGAATACCTCAAGCCCCAGGTCCTAGATAAGATAGGGCTATAGGTGCTCCAAAGTCATTCTTGGCTTAATTTTTTTCATGGAAGTACAGCAAGCATCACACTCAATAATTAAAGAGTTTGCAACTAACTGTAATTTTTCACCAATTTGCAATTACTTTTTCCCCTTTAAGCACTCATATCTATCAAACTCATGTCTCAATTAGAATATCCCAATATATTTAAACTAAAGCACAGCAACATAACCAAACGGTATAATAATCGTAAGGAATTCGTAAAGTAACAAATAAATTAGTAAATGGGCATACTCAACTACAATAATAAATAATTACAATACCACACACACACACAAATCACCACACATAATACAAAATAAATAATAAAATACATAATAAAACTAATATACATAATAATAATAATAATAATAATAATAATATAATAATAATAATTCTGGAATGAATAATAATAATAATAATAATAATAATAATAATAAAAATCATATTATTATTACTATTTTTAAATATATTATTTATGTGTTATATTTTCTTAGTATGATCGATTATGGTTAATAACACTTTATTAATTTATTATATACTTATATAATTTTTCACATTTAATTATATTAATCACTATATACTATCATCATTATTAACATTATCATCACCGTATACACTATATAATAATATATATAGATTAGTATATCACAAACAAGACTATAAATAATATACTATATATACTATATATAATGACATATATATACTACAACAACCTATACTATACTACTATAAATACACAATATTAATAGTAGTACTAATAAAGCGCAAATTATTTGAGATAGAGCGCAAAACGCAATTTATTTAGATAGAGCGCAAATTGCGCTTTTGCGCATCCCTTGAAAAACGCTTGCATGAGCGCAAAATGCCCACAAAACGCGCACTAGCTTTCCTTATTAACAAACTTTCGCGCAAACGCAAAAAGCGCACATTTTTACCTAAAGCGCAAATGGCGCTTTTGCACTTATGCCTACTTCTGTATTTTTTATCATTGCCACCTAACCTCGACACAACCTAACACCACACTGACATGTGGAACATTATAGTATAATATATATATATAATATATATATATATATAGTATATATATATAACAAATATATATATATATATATATATATATAATATATACTGATAAATATAGCAGATATATAATCGCTATATTATAAAATTCAGCATTATTGGAACGTTTCAAAGAAAATACCTATATAGTATATATACTATACTACCCTACCATATACATCATTTAAGCTTTAACATAATCATAAATATAAGCATAACTATAACATAAACATCACCTAGATGATATATAAAACCTTTTTTTTTTCATTGTAAATACAACTCTACGGTTCTCACTGTCAATGCTAACACAAGGAATTTTACTTTGATCAGTAATGAACAAGAAAAACCAACCTTTCTAAAAAAACTCTATCACCCCGTCCTATGACTACACGAGGGGGGCGCAAAAATAAGTTATAGAAATAAAACTGTAACCTTAGTTACGCCACTGTTCATACACATATTATAATAAAGATAACTTTATTTATGAAAACCATAGTAAATATTGAAAACAAGAAAATAAAAAATACACAAATCAAAAGAGAATAAAGAAAAATTAAAGAAAATCACGATTAATCATTATACAAAGTGAACCATTTATGAAGCTGGCCTTATGTGGGCAAAAGCGATCGCCATACTAGTAACAGCGAGAACTACACAACGCGCACTGAGCACGCGGAAACCGAGGACCAAACTAATAATCACCGCACTATTAGAATATATTCTTTTTCGATTAGTCATCGAAAAAATATCGATGATATTTTTTTCAGCCACAAGCTAAGCACAGAAAATCCAATAATACTCAAATCACCGGCGCCACCCCAACACACCAAAAAACTACATAACCTATCCTCACCTAATTCACAAGTATACGAAATCAACGATATTTTTTTTTTACCTTAGAAATTTTGAAGTAGTTATCTTTTTTCATAAAAATAACATAATAAGCAAAAATAGTGTGATATCCTTTTCGGCTCGTATTGGCATGGAATGGGGACCTATTGTGTTACTGACTCAAGCGAGGGGAGAGAATGTCATCATGATCTACAAGAGAAAGAATCACAGGCCTATAGGAGAACGAGCAAATTCTTCTCGAGTATTTCAACGGCGAGTTTGAGCTTGTTCGGAAGCCAAAAATCATCCTGATCTGAAAAGGCAACGTACTCTGATTCCGGGGCTTGCTGTAACAGCGAAAGGTAATTTTGCTGCCCCGCAGACCTTTAATTTAATTATCATTTAACATCTCTGAAATTAGAATATGAGCTCTTAAAGTATATATATGCGGACGAGAAGTCCTTCTACTTTACTCGAACACAATTATCCTCTCCACCCTGACTTAACAACACACGGACAGGCACGACAGGCACTACACACTCCACAGCCATGATTCAGCCCCTACTTAGTGTTTACTCTCTCACACACCCACAAAGTAAGATCCACACCAGCCGTGATATATATATATATATATATTTAATTATATATAAATAATTTATAAACCTATAATATATATATAATTATAAAATAATATTAACTAAATAAAAAGATATTATACTATATATACTATATACTATATACTAAATATATAATATATAGTATATATATAATCCTAACATACTATCTATATATATAACTTCACCACCCTACACTAACAAATAAGACTAACCAGTCAACAACACCAACCCGACACAACTACATGACACACCCTCCGTATCTAAAAAAACTAATTTGCTTACATTAAAAAACTGATACATTTTTGAAAACAGCAAAACATTAAATGCAGGAAAAAGAAGGAAATAACTAAAATGAACGACGATAAAAAAGACACAAACGGTAAAATAGGTTAATATAAATAAAACCACGAATGAGACAAAATCACATATAGCGCTTACCGATAAGTCTCCTCTAAACTGTACGACAAGCGACACAGATTTTTGGAACATAACGAAACATAACTAGTAATGAACAGATGCACGACACACATCATCAATATACCACCAAGCGCACAATACAAGCGTCAACAAGACGAAAACACAGGAATCAGCTCACACACTCCACCACAGTAAATGAGCCCACACAATTAACACAGTACGAGACATGAAAACACAACCACATGAGCAGAACCACCACAACCAATAACAACCAGCACAAACACACGAACACCACACCAAACACATAACACACTAAGCACTACACACGCGCACCACAAATATGTCTAACTAGACACAGACAAGACGATCACTAAGACCCCTAACACTAACACCACACTGATCCTCTTACCACCACCACACCACGAACAATACCACAACTCACTAAAGACACCAAACCGCGTTAACACCCCTAACTACCACACCACAAACACAAACAACAATATCTAAACACCAAATATACCCAATAGAAGTCCACCACACACACCACAATCACAAACACTAAAAAATAACTATAAGATAAAAGACCCCAACCTCGCACTCATAAACATTAAACAACACACATCATAATCATTTCAAAACAATTCATACAAATTTCTCATCTCAAACACCAACTTATCTTTCTGGAAACTTTCACACATAATCGACATACCAAAACCTAACAAACCACCCAATAACAATAAATTATGATTTAGGGAAATTTAACTACAACCACCACTAATAATATAATATAAATAATCATATTATCTATAAATATAATATATATATAAACTACACAAAAATTGAATCAAACAAATTCTTTAACGTTACATTAAAAAGTAAAATAAAAAAAATTTCTCGCGTGTCTTACAGCCAGCAGGAGGAGGAGGAGTCTCGCTTCACAAGAAGTACCAAAATGCCAGGCGTAAGATGTTATGTCAAAAAGAATTTTAATTAAGTTTATTAATAATTTTTAATTATTTTATTAAATAATTAATGAAAATAGGGTTTTTCTTTGCCGGTATTGAAATAGTCGCTGAATTCAAAAATGTAGATCAGTTTTATGTAAGCTATCGCGTTTTTAAGACTCCACGCGTTTTTAACATTTGAAAAGCTTACGCATTATAATAATAATATATAATATATTATATCTACCCATAACACACAAAGCTATTCTCAGACACATCACTAATGACTATAAAATATAGATATATACTATATATACCGTATATACTATAATCTCACAAACTCACACCCAGACCAACTGTAAACGAATATTATACAATAGTATATATAACCATCCACATCCCCCTATATATATTATACTCTATATAATAATAGTATATTATTATATACCTATATCAATATACTATATATATACAAAACAAACACCTACTTATATAGATATTCCTATATCATATAACTATATAACATATATATATGATATATATATATATATATATATATATATATATATATTAAATATATACTATATACTATATAGCAGTAACAAGAATAAAAATACTATACAAAACCTATATACTATATAATATCAAAAATACCCGTATAGATATCAATACTACTATATATATATTATATTAATATATATATATATAAACGATATTTTTTAAAATCCAATATATCGGATATTTTTTATCTCTTTAATCGGAGTGAAGCAATTTGATATTTTTTAAATATCGAGTATATCGATATATCGATATTTTTTTATATGTCGGCATCCCTAATAGCTAGGGATGGCCAAAAAATATCGATATAGTAGAAATATCAATATTTTTGGCTCGATATATCGCATATTTTTTGCCGAAGTTTTCTTAAGCGATATATTCGATATTTCAATATTTTTTCTTAATATCGAAAAGCCGATATCTTTTTTCAAAAAAAATTTTTTAAAGGCGCCGGAAAAAAAATAAAATCTGTATCCCCCTCTTCCGCGACACCAGAAATGTGGAGGGAACCTCCTTTTTCCCCCAATATTCGTTATTTCGTTCTTCCCCACAAATGTGACCGCGCGTGGTGTAATTACCAAAGGCCAGGCAGGCTGTAAAGAGATGGGTGTTGTCAGTGACAGATGATAGTATACAGAAGTAATATAACAGATAAATATACCCTTTAAATATCAAAAAAATGAACTAATCTTCCTCCATCATAGAGTTAATTTTGTGCGTCCTTTTTGAGTGCATTTTACTGCGTGGACTTACAGGGCATCTCGTTGCTTTAAGCTAATGATACGGATTTTTCAAAATGTATTCTCTATTGAGATTTACACAAGCCTTAGATATCAGAGCTTGTTCTGTTGATAGTACCTGTCATATAATGTGCGCACCTGATATGCCTTTTTACTGTGTTCATTCCAACGGTTTCCACAATATGAATATGGCAACCTCCCAAAGTGTGTACTCCGAGTAATGCCTAGGAATTTCAATACAAGTGGAAATATACTGTTAGAATCTTTGTCTTCAGAAATGTTCTCTGAACATATGCGTATATCAATAACATCAAACACTACAAGATTCCAAATCTATTCCAGTTGGGTGGA